>JARJHM010001374.1:0-33107 GCA_033356055.1 Carex pumila | reverse complement strand
TCGTATGTGGATAACATGTATAATATTTCAAAAGTTGCATTTTAAAATTACAAATTATTTAATGAATATAAAATTTTGTCAATGAATTTTCAATTTGGCATCCTTAAAAGAAAATAGTTAAAATTAGGAAACTGAGAAGGCTAATATTGTTATTATAAATATCTTAATTTTCAATGAGTTCTGACATCAGCGATGAACAGTAGAACCCCTCTTTCCTGCTGTCTGATTGGATTTTGATGGACCTGATTGATTTGGGATGACGTCCGCTATCGTCACTTAGAAAAAAAAAACTCTCTTTCGCAGCTAACGAATTCTCGAATCCCTCAGATGTACGCCGTGTGGCTCCGAGGTCGACGCCGCGTGCCCCCACTTTCCAGCTGCTATTTCCCTCCGTCACCGCCAATCACTCCTCCTCCTCCTCCATTTGCGCTGTTCAATACATCTGAGCCGCCTCCCCCAATATATTCCAATTTCCAGCTGGTGCCCTCTTCATGATCTCCAGTCAGTCCTCCTCCTCTCGTCCTTCTCCTTCGCCGGTCTTCCACCTCTCTGCCTCCTCGGTCTTCCTCTCCCTTATTCAGTAAGTTATTCTCCACTTTACCGCTGCACAGGCCCAATTTATTTCGAACGGTAGCTCACTCAACGAAATAAATGGATTATGTGAGCACCAGCTCGGTTCTAAGGGGAAAAAAAAAAAAAAATACCCTTTTGTGCGTAGTTTAATGATAGTTAAGATTTTTTTTTTTAATCTATTTTAGCACAGATCAGAAAAAGTACGAAGGATAATATCCATCCTGCTTATTACTAAGAATCTGTTACGAGGCTAATTTATCTATGAATCTGTTTTTTTTTTTTTTTTAATTATTATTACTATTTTTCACATGCATATTGAGTCTGTTTCTGAGCTAAATGAACAAGAAAATCTTATCATCAGAAAAAGCACAAAAATGATCATTTATATCTCTGTTTATTTTTTGCCATACTAAAAGTAATTTTCTTGTATTTCTTTATTTTTTCTTGTCATTAAATAATTTGTTTAAAAGTTTTCCGCCCAATGTATGAGTTACCAGAATAGTGCTGTATACATCTGTATGTAAAAATGACACATACAGTATCTATCAGGTAGATAACTGCTCTTTCATCACAGCATTTTTAAGCTGTCTCCATTTAGTTAGGTTTATTTTATTGACATTTTCCCCCGCAAAACAAACTATCAGTTGATATACTGTCTCAGCTTTGCTTTGGTGCTGTACCAGGCACCTTTGTTCATACTTCATACTATATCAATTACTATACAGCATTTCAACTTTTACTTTCTTTATTTTTTTCTCTTTCGAATATCACAGTTTGAAATCCCTCTGGAACAGGTTAAGGAAGTCAAACCCAGTAGGCCACTGCCACCTCCGCCTTGACCACCTGTGACCAAACCTGATTCGCCAGAGAATCATCGTACCACAACTAAAGAAGAATTACCCTGCACTTCAGCTTAAGTTGCTCTTTGTTGTTCCCTTTCTATCCTATTGATGATTATTTTTTTTCATAAGATAGAGCACAAAGGTATCATTTTTGTTCCGTTTTGGTCTTGGTTAATTTCCAATATTTTCTCGATTTACACCAAATTTTGAGAAGGTACACAAGTTACCAGTAGAGTTTTTACTGGTACCGTCATGCTCTGCCTAGAGAATATGAATGCTGACAAATATTATTCTTTTTGCTGACTAGAGAGTTCTAATAGAATGGTAGCACAATAGTCAAAAATCCATGTTCTCGTTGACCATCTGTTTCTCACTAATTCTATATCTAACTACAGACTAACTGTGGTTTACAATAGATGCGTTATTCGGTCGTATCAGAAAATTCTGCTGAGGGACGACCTTCACAATTCGACACCATCAGTTACCCATCAGCAATGGTATGATATTTCTGAACCGTTTTACATACTTGGCCTGTAAGGCTATATGAAACCAAATCTACAATTCTTATTGGGTTATCCGAATTACTACAAGCTGTTTGATACATTTGGTAACAACAGTTCTCACAAAACTACAAATATTGCTTAGACGCCTGAAGTCTGGTGCCATGCTACTTTTCTATTCCTTCCACTTTATTACTTCAAATTGAGTCTTAGATGTCAAATTCTGGTCAAAAATAATTCCTTCAATTAATATCCTTCTCAGTGTTTCTTTCCTACGGAATACAAAACCGCATGAAGCAGCAACAAGAAACCTAAACAACAATGTATGGGAGGAGATATACAATTTCGAAAAGTGTCTCCTAATAATGTTTGCCAAACAAAAAAAAGGATGTGGTTCTTCTGGAGGTAGTGATTGGCCTGTCAATACCTTCTCATCACTGCAGCGCAGCTCCTGTGTACTCCAAGAAGGTTCATTTCCTTTTCCTATGCCCTCACAGTTGAAAATATTATATTTACTCTTTCATGTTGCTTCTCTCTTAAAAATGTGGTAATTGAAAAGCAGAAGGTCATACTTGCCTAACAAATTTGAGTAATAAAGGGCTAGAGTATTTATCAATTTTATTTCTCTTAAAAATGCGTGGGTAGTATTGGACTATTAGGGATGTTGGACATCTTCCTCTTTGAGGGCATGCACAAGAATACTGTCAAATTCAGGTGTTTTGAAGGACAAAACTTACATGGAATAGAAGACCTTTTTAAAGTTTGTTTGCTTCCTGCATAGTTACAGCATTCTTAATTATTTCTCCATGTTAGCATTCATTTATTCTTCGAGAACAACAATTAGTAAATAACTAAGCACTACATCAACATATTAAGAAAAACAGCAACAGATCTTAACTGGTACAGAACCAGACAAATACTAGCAAAGAGGTAACAAAGTTTTCACATCTTACACCTTCAAGTGAAAAAAAGAAGAAGAACTTAACTCTGAACTGGTATAGTAACAGGAAAGTACCAGCAAAAGAGTACCCGGTAAAGAGTGACAAAACTTACAACTGAAAATTTTCTTACATCTCACATTACATGTCAATGGTACAATCCTTGAAACATTTTACTGCATGATGGATTCCAGTGAACTAACAACTAACATTTTACTGCACGATGGTAAGAAAAAGGACGAGATTCTAAGATGAACTGAAAAAAGAGGGCCCTCCATTTTTATGTCTGATTGGATCAGATCAACTGATGATCTTCAAGGGAGACTCGTGATGTGATCTGATCTGTTTGTTCCAGATTAGACGGACCGGACATGAAAAGGAGGGTCTCTTGATGTGATCTGATCCGTTTGTTATAGATTATTAGATGGAATCCCTGTAATAGAGCATTTGTCATGCCTCATAATTTCCTAAAACAAATGATTACTTGCGTTGACTTTTCTTTTTAATTTCTTAACAGCCAGCTTTAATTTTGAGATTGACTGAGAAAAATAATTCTATTGTTCAGCAAAACAACAGTCTTCGGCAGGAGTTGGTCAGTGCCTATTATTTCATTTTCTCTGCGGAATAATTAAAGCAACATGAGATTGAAAATGAATATGAAAATTTCTGATTGTTTAATTGCTCCGGTCCTTTGCTGATTTTTACCAAGTCAAGTTGTATATGTGTCAAATATTTGTCCTCAGAACAACTCTAGCAAACCAAACTGCTGCTTTTCATATTAGTATGGTTTAACAAATTTTGAAATGCAGGGAGACGAGAAGTGAGCAAGAAGAAAATTGGTTTTCCTATAGCCATTGTGGCGGTGGTGGCCTTGATAGGAATCCTTCTAGGCTATATTTTAAAGAAATAAATTGGTGTGTTAACTCCTCCCACATTATTTGTTGTAGTTATTTGTAGTGCTCGATAAAGTCATAGGGTTTAGAAGGGTTGCCTTATTCGGGAATATTCAAAATAGGTAGTTTAGGATGTGTTGGTCGATAATGGATCTTAACACAAGCTGTGACTTCTCATGTTGTCAGTGTGATTATAACTAGAACCTCTTTTGGTTTAGATGTTTGATTTCTTTTGTGCACATTCAGTCAAAAAGATTTCTTCAGGAACAAAACTTCCTGGAATTTTTTGTATTAGTTGTTTTTGTGTGAATTGTCGGAAACTAATTTGGAACATCTGTCAGGCTGTATTGACTGACTTTTTATTTGCATTATTCTCGCTGATACATTAACTATGATATGGATAACCGAAGGCCTGGACTGAGGACCTGCAAGCTGAAATGCTGATTGAATTTGCTAGAATAATTCTTAAGACAATAATGCAATATTCCGATTAAGCCAAGATTACAAATAGTAAATTGCGATGTTAGCTAGAATGATGAGTGAGGTTAGCAAATTAATTCAACTTTTCAATTTGTGATCAGAAAATGAAACAATATAATATAAATTTGTGGAGACACCAGAAAACTAGAGTACAATTAATGCAAGACCAATTGGAGACCGATAATCAATGTATACAATATCAATTTATTTATATGATATAATAAAATCTTCTGTTTTTGGAATAGCTTTAATTTTTATATAGTTTTATGGAAATACAAATAATGAACATTGCAGTATATTTATTTCTATTTTACATCTAATCTAGAAAATTAAACAATGCACAAGATACAAAAAAAGAATTTAGATAAAATAACATATTTTTATATACTTAAATTTTAAGGAAAGAAAAATTTAATTTCCTTTTTTACCTTGTAGTTACTAGGGGTGTCAACGGGTACGATACGGGTCGGGTGGAGGCATTTTCATACCCGTATCCGTTATGATAACGAAAAAAAATCTTTACCCTTACCCGTATTTTCGAATACGGTACGGGTCGGGTAAACGGATAAAAAAGTGTCATTAACATTTCAATTTGTGTTTTCGATAAAATAATTTTTAAAATAAGAAAAAATAATAATGAATACAACTAATTTGTATTATGAAAATTTAATAAAATAGGAAAATTTTATTGTATTATGTATCATGTTCATACAAATATATATTTATATATATAATTTTATTTTTTAAAAATTATCTTATACTAAAACGGATAAAATAACGAAAAAAAATCATTACCCTTACCCGTACCCGATTAGCTAACGGAATAAAAATCTTACCCTTACCCGTATTTTCGGATACGATACGGGTCGGATAAACGGGTAAAAGGATGCCATTGACACCCCTAGTAGTTACAGGTAAATGAGGGCATTGACCCTTATTTTTTCACTTAGCGCATTTTGACAAATCTTAGCCATATAATTTTTGAGAGATTTGATTTTTAGAGATTTAGTTCTAATTTTTATATTATTTAGTTTTGTCATCTGATTCTGCATAGATTTAGCATTAATATTTTATTAAAAAATCAATCCCTAGCGGCTAGCGCTTTTTAATTTCCCAAATCCCAAAATTTAGTATTAAATGGTAAGTGTACCAAGGCATGTACAGTATTGTGCTATTTTCCTTTTGAGAAACTAACCTGAACCATAAAAAGTATGGCATGTACCAAAGTATATGTACAATATCTACAGTATTTTTTAAGATATTCTTATAACATTATTAATGCTTATAAGGATGGGATGATTCGCGATTTTGGTCATTGGACCTCCTGCTCCTGCTCCTGCTCCTGGTGTGGGCAAATTGGCAAAACAACGTACCTTGATAATTAAGGTACAATTAATATAATAGAAGAACAGCTTTTCGTTAACCTGCAGGGTGAATATATGGACCATGGACCATGTAGTGGGCGGGTGGTAGCGCTACACGGGTACAGTGAACCGTTTCCGTACGCAACTAGATAGTCCAGTGGACGTACGGTTGGTTAACCTGACCCGTTTCCAGAGAAACACTGTATATGTATGTTTTGTATTATTTTATTTGGTTTCCAGAAATAATATATTTTATTAATTGTTGGTAAACAGAGGAAATTCAATTAATTGCTTAACCAAATGATGAATCCACCGTAAAAATGGTTGCTTTCTTATGAAGCTAAATAATTTATGGAACTTGTGATGCATGAAATCAGAAACGGTAGTATATGTGTGTGTATATATATGTGTGTGTGTATGAGGAGGGTTCAAATGCCTCCATGTTTTTGTGTCTCCATTATGCCTCAATCTCTCTCCATCATTTTTAAAGTTCAAACAGTCGATCCGAATCGCTCAACCTAACCTCCATACTAAAATATGTTTGGAGACCAAATTTTATATTTTTAGAAATTTTTTTACTATTTTTTTAGATAGGTACAAAATCAGTAAATCTGAACCATCTAAAAACAGTATTTTTGTACCTATCTAAAAAAATAGTAAAATAATTCCTAAAAATATAAAATTTGGTCTCCAAACATATTTTAGTATGGAGGTTAGGTTGAGCGATTCAGATCGACTGTTTGAACTTTGAAAATGATGGAGGCACAAAAACATGGAGGCATTTGAACCCTCCTCTCTCTCTCTCTCTCTATATATATATATAGAGTCCGGCTAAATTGCTGTTGGCAGCAGTTTTGCCCAAGTGCTGCCGGGGCTATATTTAGCCGTGTGATATCCAAACAACAAATCTAAACCGTTAGATGTTTAATGTATATTATAATCTACTTGGAGACCAAATTTTACATTTTTTAGAATTTTTTTACTATTTATTAAGCTGGTTTGAAAACCATTGTTTTCAGTAAATTTCTACAGCATTGAAAATAGAGGTTTTCAAACCAGCTTAATAAATAGTAAAAAAATTCCAAAAAATATAAAATTTGGTCTCCAAGTAGATTATAATATACATTAAACATCTAACAGTTTAGATTTGTTGTTTGGATATCACACGGCTAAATATAGTCCCACTTGGGTAGAACTGCTGCCAGCAGCAATTTAGCCGGACTCTATATGTGTGTGTGTGTATGTTTCTTAAGTTAAATAATATACTTCACATTTTATCATAAAAGAAAATATTCATGATTTAATAATAACAATGTATGACAACTGCAACCACAACTAGAGAACTACTACTAGTCTACTAATTCTAAATTTCTAATGCTTATTTAAAAACGAATAGAATGATATCAAGTTAATTATATCAACAATATAAGAGTGAAATTAATTCTAAATTTCTAATGCTTATTTAAAAACGAATAGAATGATATCAAGTTAATTATATCAACAATATAAGAGTGAAATTAATCTCTAGTATGGCAGGTACGAGTGAAATCTTTCGATGTGATGGGTTGCCAACTTTATTAACTTACAATTAAGTTATATATTTTGTTTTTTGATAAATCGGAGAAGAGGAATTAATTAACATGAAAATTAATATGTATGCTAGCTACCACTGCAGATGGCGGGCAGCTATAGCTATTCTCATCCTATGAGCCTAAATTTATGTGCATCAAGTACCTTTGATCTTAATTGTAAAATTAATGTCAAGTTGTAGCCTAATCAATCAATTGAAACAAGTATCATTATGGATGATACTAGCTAGCTAGGTTGTGAAAAAAGTACTATATATCACAGTACGTACAGCGAACCCGTTAACAAATAATAACAATTAATTAATTAATTAATATTTTGTAATGATACTTGAAATTTTACATATTAATTAGGTCCTACACTCCACATTAATTAATTCACCAAAGCATGCATGTATCAGCTCCAATCACTCATAATTTTGTTCATAATAATTAATTGTATTTCTTGGGGATCCATTGCCAGGAAATAGTTTAATTAATTTTGTTCTTGATTCATCATGATGACATTTTTTAAAACTTTAACACAAATTAAAAATTCTCATAATAAGATTTTTAAATCAATTCTACATATGATGAATATTAATAGATTCCCTGATAATTGGAAGACACCCTAATACTGAACAAATTTCTGAACAGGTCTAGTGATTCGACAAACAAAATTGACCCAATACTTACCCTTTCTCCTACATCAGTGATTAAAAATTGGGAAAATTGAATGACTTCTCTGAATGGGGTGAGTTTGAATTAATTGTGTTATTGAGATTGCGTCGGTTCAATCATAAAATGAACTTCAAATTCATCACAAAATTAATTAGAATTAATTTTGCTATCATAGCTTTCTGTCAAAAAAGAAAATTATTATCATGCGTGTTATATGCAACTAGGATACCAAAAAAAATAAAAAAAATACCAACCTTTAAAATTATCAAGACCATGTTGTAATGCTTGGATCTTAATTTTAGTGATGCCTAGTAGGCAGCTCTCAAAATGACATTTTTCAATAAATGTACTGCATGTGTCTATTATTTTTCCACAACACACAGCTAGTTAACTAAATTTTGACTATATATAATAGGTATGAAAAGGGAGTACTCAACAATTTCTTTGCGCAACTTTTTGTTTCATGCTTGATATTGTCGCTGAGTCTTTCTTTAATTGAAGGGATTATATACCGATGAGACATAGGGAGAGTTCCATCTCGGGTCACCATTTGATCTCTTGTGCTTAGTGGTTTAATTATATTTGTGTATTACGTACGTTTTTTCAAGATCAATTCACATTTAATAATTTATATAAGTAAATATGCTATTTTCTCTAATGATTTTTGGCTAACTTAATAATTAAATGTAAGTTGCTAAAATATTTTTTTCAAGAGTAAACTATCAATAAATTAATGCTGATATACTTTCGTAATATAATAAAATATTTTCTCTTGTAGTATCTTTAAAAATCTCAAAGATCTAACGAAATACAAATAATGAATATTGCATAATATTTATTTATTTATTTTACATCTGACTTTGAAAAAGAAAATTCTTTCAGAATGCAAGAGATAAATACAAATTTCAAACAAAATAAGATATTTATAACCTTAAAAGTAACATTTGAGAAAAAAAATATACGATAACATAGAAGAGAGCAGCATTTAAATGATATATTTATTAGAAGTTTTTATATAATATCATGTTGATAAAAAAAAAGCGGTGCAAATATCGTGAACCATATCTGGATTGAAATCCTGCAGTCCTCTCTGAAGGAAAAAAAAATGCCCTTCTCATCCTGAAAAGAAAATGAATTATTTAAAGATTAATGGAGATTTGAACTGATAACTCAATGAAGCGTGTCTAATGCCTTTCCCATCAGCTATATACGACAAACGACAAAATATGTACTAAAGTTCAATATTGAGGATTTCATTTTTATTTTCTCACTTGCACATTTGGATAAATCCAAACCATATTATTTATCATCTTATTGACTTTAAAGATTTAGTTTTGAATTTTTTTGTTTGTTTAGTTATGTTGCCCTATAATATAAAAATATAGTTTTAAATACTACTAATTAAATTAAACAAAAAAATAGATTATCTTGCTGACTTTAGAGATCCAGTTTTGATTGTTTTGCTTGTTTAATTATGTCGTATGATTATGTAAAAATATAGTTTTAAATACTACTAATAAAATAAAATCAAATAAATAAATATTGTTTAAAAATGGTAACAAAAGAGAATAAAATCTTGCTCTGTGTATTTTCACCGCATCACCACATAATTTTTGCGTGTTAAGGAAGTAATCCCATTGAAAAGTAACTTTCGTAGAAAAAGAGAAATAGCGGTACAATTTGGGTGACACTTACCCAAGTAAAACGTAAATAGAAAAATAGCTGTATCTCGGATAAAATCGCGGAAACGGTAACAAAAGATTTGTTCGTATCTTCACAGCACCGTCACAGTAGTCTAGCTTCCTTATTGAAGAAGTAACTCTCACCTTCACTTACCTCACTAATTTCACCTTCTCTTACCTGACTAATTTTAGTAGAGAGTAAGTAGTTTCCTCAAGTCTCCAAAGTTCCTCTTGTAGAGAAAAAGACAGCGTGGGAAGAGAGAGCAGAGAGATAAGAGCTCGTGCGCACGCGCGAGAGAGAGAGCGCATCTCGCGGTTGAGAGAGAGGAGGGATTGCGAGGAGATAAATCGTGGGAGAGGTGAAGGAGGAAGGAGAAGAGATCGTGAGGAGCGAAATCGCAGGAGAGGTGAAGGAGAAAGGAGAAAGGGAGCGAAGGAGAAAGGAGAAAAGGAAGGAAGACGAAGACGAAGCTGAGCGTCAGGAGGAGGAGCCGGCCTTTCAGACCTCTCACAGGAAGATTTCTGGTTCTAATTTCTTCATTTTTGGCAAATACGAAATTAGCCCCACATAAAACTAATAATCCTCAATTGTCAACTGAGCCTCTGTAAGGGATAATTAATCATTGGAAATCCTCAATTAAGCCCCCGTTGAACTTACATCTATCCAAAACTTTGATTTCAGTCTTGATAAAACTAAGCGAAACACAATATTAGGTATGGTTCTCCTTTGATCAGGCTTCATGTTGCTTTACTCATCTCACGATCTGAAAAACCTTTTGTTTTCTCTTCTATCTTTCAGGACACAAAGGATCGCTTCAAGGAGATGATGTTAATAGAAGAAACAATAGACACATTGTTAATATTGGAAATGGAATCTCAATCTGATTTAGACCGAATTTTGGTATTCCCATGTTTGCTTTACCGAGCCAGTAAATGAATCACAATGATTTGGCTCTTATAGCTTATTCCAACTCAAATATCAGTGTACGCTGATCTAGAATTAGTAAAATCATGGCTTCTTAACCCTTTTTTTATTTTTTATATTTATTATCGCTGTTCTGCTCTATGTTGTGTGGACTCTTTCCTCTAGTATTACTAACCATTGTTTTAGTTAACTGTTAACTAGTGAGAACAAAAGGAGTGCAGTGTGCGGAAATCTTATTGGTTCTTGGAGTATGTAAAGGCATCAGCTGTCTCATGCGAGGCGGGCCATTATATCGATTTCCCCCAGCTTTATGATCTGCTGGGCTGATGATCAGCAATTTGATGTAAACTAGATTTGGTTGTGACTCAAACTTATTCTGCAAGGTTAGTTTTTTTATTTAAATGTCTATAATTGAGGCAATTGAGCAGAACTGCTTGCTGTGCATCCAAACTGGACTGGGTAACTTCTGTATGAAATCGTATTATAATGATGAATTACCTAACCATAGTTCCAACGAAAAATGATGCAACACTGGATGTGCAGCAGCAGACAATCAACTAGGGTGGTTCATACTGATACTATGGGTGGATAAACTGTGACAAAATTTTATCAGTTTAATTTTCTACTAGTAAAATATGACAATCTGATTAGTAGTTTACTTTACTGATCATTGCATTTATTGGATATTGAGAGGAAGTAGGAGACACCGTATGGAGAAGACAGGACTTCCTTGTGCTGGGATGGGTAGAAATTGAGTGTCACAAGAGATTCTAGAGCTGCATCAGGCGTCAGGCTAAGTGTTTACTGTAATATATAAGAATGGTTCTATTTTTTTTTTTTTTTATGCGAGGTTTGTTTTATTCATTGCACTTACATTCATATAGCATAAAATAAGGTTAGCGATAAAACAAGGAAAGAGAGGTTCCCAGAGCCATCAAAGGTAGTTAGCTACTTGCTCAATTTCGAATCTTTAGTTCAAATTTTTTTTAGTATCCGCTGCCTTCTCAATTTCACCTTTCTTGAAGGAGTGTTGTATGTCCTGGTGTTAGGCTCATGCCCTTTGAAAATCATGACATTTGGAAAATCAGGTCTCTCCTCAGTTTGACATTTGTTTAAATTTTTAGTTTGATCTGTTTACAAAAAAGAAAAAGAAATGCCTTGTCAATTTCATTTTTTTGGTATAGCCCACTAAAAAGAGTGCTATAGGTCATGGCATTAGACTCATGAGCATTATCAATTTCATTTTCAGTTTGGAAATCATCGCATTCAGCAAATGTGATACTTTGTCGTTCCCTCCTTTCTTGCGTAGCTCTTCTAAAAGAGTGTTGAACGTGGCCCATGTCTTGCCTTTTGGAAATCATCACATTGAGAAAATTTGATACCTTCTCACTTTCACCTTAGTTTCACAACTTGTATAGGCCACGGCATTAGGATCATGTCCTTTGCAAATCATGACATTTAGGAAATCTAATGCCTTGCCAGTTTCACCTTTATTTCAATCATATAAAGTACAAAATCGAATGGTTCTTTATTTCAGCTTTCTTGCACAGCTCGCCATAGGTGAGATGACATTAACCTTACATTGTTCATAAATTATGACATTTAGAAAATCTGCCGCTTTCTCAGTTTTACCTTTGCTTCACAGCCCATCTATAAGAGTGTTGTAGATCACAACATTAATCTCACATCCTTTAGAAAACGTGAAAATCTGTTGCCTTCCTTGAGTACCAGCTTCAGGACTACTACAGCCTGCTCAAGGACCACATCTCTGACCCTTGATACAGGACCAAGATCAGCGTGTGCTTGAGGGATGGCAAGGTATGCAAGGACATGCGAGACTTATGTCAGAGACCAGAATACTGGCATGCGCATGCAGCAGGCGACCAATCTCTCTTCTATTGAGGTGAGTATTGTTTATTTTTTTTTCTTTTAGTTCGTTCCTACCTTACTTTAATTGAACGGAGTGGTTTTCTTTTGAAGTGATGGAATTAGAAAGTTTTAGTAATCAATTTCAGGATTTTTGC
This sequence comes from Carex pumila, assembly GCA_033356055.1. Taxonomy (NCBI): domain Eukaryota; kingdom Viridiplantae; phylum Streptophyta; class Magnoliopsida; order Poales; family Cyperaceae; genus Carex; species Carex pumila. The sequence continues at coordinate 20,640 of JARJHM010001374.1, read as the reverse complement.
AAGTTTTGTCTCTGATAATGTAGTTGTGCTTGCCCTCCTGCTCCTCTCTGTTTCCGCTGCTCAAGCTTCTAGGTATCTCTCTCTCCGATTCTTTGGGGTACCTTCAGTTTTGCATGCTTTTTCCTATAGTCTAATAAAATAGGGAAAGCACCAGTTGTGTGCTAGCTTGAGCTATTTTCCTTTATGTAAAATTTCTGGTCAAAGAATTCCTTAAGTCGTTTCCTGGATTGGTAGGTATTGTTCCTGTGAACTGTGATACATATATGTGCTGAACATAAGTGCAACTTTTCTTGAATTTGAAGAATCTAATTGTAATTTGCTGTTACTTTTGTTAAAAAGGAGGAGGATATATTAGACAAACTGGACAAGAAGGCCCAAAGATATTTGCATGGCAAAAAACAAATTTGGAGGTTTGCTTTCTTATTTCCCTTTTCTCTAAAAAATCCACTGTGTTGCCACTGAAGTTTAGTGATATAATGTTTGTTCAATTTTCTCTATTAATTACTTTTAGGATTTGAGGGATAATGTTATTTGCAATCAGCACGGACTATTTTGCTTTTCTTTTTATTTATTTATTTATAAAAAAACCTTTGCATGATGAAAATTAAAATATAAAAGCCCCAAAGATGACTTATCATTGTAGTTATTAGAATTGAGATATTGTTCTTTTTGTACATTTATACATAGCATATTAAGGAAGGATCTCTTATTGCAAGATTGAGGGGTGCTTATTCCACGGAGAGCTTGACAAGTACGATGGTATTGCCATTTAATTTGCTAATCATTTTGTAATAAAGTAATGTTTACATAACTAATGTAGTTTACCTACTATTGGCAGTACATGTAAAATATATGATATGTTTGGCGCAATTTTTGTTTTGTTTGATAACTCTTACTTATATTCCCATGTATAATTTGTGACATGTTTTTTGCAATTTTTTTTTTGTATGATAACTCTTGCTTACATTTTCCAATATTAATGACTAATTTAAAAATTGCTGGCACTTATATTAATTTATTTGTGAAATTAGCTGCTTACCATATAAGTTTGTGGTGTAATAAACTTTTACAAATATTTATTTGCTCTCTAATAAATTTTTATATATACTTATATACCATCAAGAGCTCCTTTAACATTTATATATGGTAAGAAATATTTACCTTTCTAGCATAATTTGTAAGATATACTTTTGGATACAGTATCGTCTGGTACATACAAATTCAAGAAATATTTAATAAATTTGTACAATTTGTAGCACATACACATTTTCAATATAAAATATGTACATCAGCATACACAAGGAAATGGTTGCGCCGCAACAAGGCATCTAATGTATATGTACTTGTCGATCAAATTTTATAATTTTTAGAATTTTTTAAATAATTTTTTAGATAGGTCGAAAATCACTTTATCTAAAGATTTTAGACCATTCAATAGTAGTGTTTTACCTATCTCAAACATATAAAACTTAGTTTGCAAGTACATATAAATGTGGAGATCGTATTGAACGGTTTAGATTGACTATTTGGTGAGATCTCATTCTTGGTTAGTACCGATAATTGAGTTGTACTTTTGTTTTTGTAGGTTTATCTTTCTTGAAGTGGGCTGCTTTCTTTAAACGATACGCATGCGACAAACATGGTTTCCTTGCGGTTTCGCTTACAAGATAAGTTTCATTCATATTATATCATTTCTTTTTTTGTTGCACGGCTTATTTCTTCTTCTTGTGACTGTTTCGTGTACATAATTGGTAGAAGTCAACCAAATCTGACTTAGCCGTTACTTGTTTGAGCTGATAGGTCTAGGTTATAGTTTCTTTTTTAGGTGGTCAGATCTCACAACCATCACTTTTGGCTACTACTGATAATTAAGTTGTACTTTTGTTTTTGTAGATTAAACTTTTCTTGAAATGAGCTACTTTCTCAGAAAAGCATGCATGCGACAACCATGGCTTCCTTGCGGTTTCGCTTGTAAGATAAGTTTCCTTCACATTATACTATTTCTTTCTTTGTTTAACGGCTTAGTTCTTCTTCTTATAGCTGTTTCGTGTACACAACCGGTAGAAGTCAGCCAAAGCTGACTTGGCCGTTACTTTTTGAGCTGATAGGTCTAGGTTATAGTTCCTTTTTTAGGTGGTCAGATCTGACAACATTCACTCTTGTTTAGTACCGATAATTGAGATGTGCTTTTCTTTATGCAGATTGAGCTTTTCTTGATGTGAGATGCTTTCTTGAACCGGCACGCATGCAGCAACCATGGCTACCTTGCAGTTCGCTTGTAAGATAAGTTTCTTTCACAATACATTCATTCTATTTTTGTTGCACGGCCTATTTCTTCTCCGTGTAGCTGTTTCGTGTACATATCCGGTTGAAGTCAGCCAAAGCTGACTTGGCCGTTACTTGTTTGAGCTGATAGGTCTAGGTTATAATTTTTTTATAGGTGGTCAGATCTGACAACATTGACTCTTGGTTAGTAACGATAATTGAGTTGTGCTTTTGTTTATGCAGATTGACCTTTTCTTCAAGTGGGATGCTTTCTTGGACTGGCTTCCATGCAACAGCCATGGCTACTATGCGGTTCGCTTGTAAGATAAGTTTCATTCACAATATATCCCTTCTATTTTTGTTGCATGGCTTAGTTCTTTTCCTTATAGCTGTTTCGTGTACATAATCGGTAGAAGTCAGCCAAAGCTGACTTGGCCGTTACTTGTTTCAGCTGATAGGTCTAGGTTATAGTTTTTTTAGGAGGTTAGATCTGACAACATTCACTCTTGTTTAGTACCGATAATTGAGATATGCTTTTTTTATGCAGATTGAGCTTTTCTTGATGTGGGATGCTTTCTTGAACCGGCACGCATGCAGCAACCATGGCTAACTTACGGTTCGCTTGTACGATAAGTTTCACAATACATCTCTTCTATTTTTGTTGCACGACCTATTTCTTCTTCGTATAGCTGTTTCGTGTACATATCCGGTTGAAGTCAGCCAAAGCTGACTTGGCCGTTACTTGTTTGAGCTGATAGGTCTAGGATATAATTTTTTTATAGGTGGTCAGATATGACAACATTGACTCTTAGTTAGTAACGATAATTGAGTTGTTCTTTTGTTTATGCAGATTGACCTTTTCTTCAAGTGGGATGCATTCTTGGACCAGCTCGCATGCAACAGCCATGGCTATCATGCGGTTCGCTTGTAAGATAAGTTTCCTTCATAATATATCCTTTCTATTTTTGTTGCACGGCTTAGTTCTTCTCCATATATCTATTTCGTGTACATAACCGATAGAAGTCAGCCGAAGCTGACTTAGCCGTTACTTGTTTGAGTTGAGAGGTCTAGTTTATAGTTTCTTTTTTAAGTGGTCAAATCTGACAACATTCGCTCTTGGTTAGTACCGATAATTGAGTTGTACTTCTGTTTATACAGATGAAGCTTTTCTTGAAGTGAAATGCTTTCTTGAATCGGCATGCATGCAACAACCATGGCTTCCTTGCGGTTCGCTTGTAAGATAAGTTTACTTCACAATATATCCTTTCTATTTTTGTTGCACGGCTTATTTCTTCTCCTTGTAGCTATTTCATGTACACAACCGGTAGAAATCAACCAAAGCTGACTTGGCTGTTACTTGTTTGAGATGATAGGTCTAGATTATAGTTTTTTTTAGGTGTTCAGATCTGACAAAATTCACTCTTGGTTAGTACCGATAATTGAGATGTGTTTTTGTTTATGCAGATTGAGCTTTTTTTCAAGTGGAATGCTTTCTTGGACCGGTTCTCATGCAACAACCATGGTTACCTTGCGGTTTGCTTGTAAGATAAGTTTCTTTCACAATATATCCCTTCTATCTTTGTTGCACGGCTTATTTCTTCTCCGTATAGCTGTTTCGTGTACATATCCAGTTGAAGTCAACCAAAGCTGACTTCAACCGTTACTTGTTTGAGCTGATAGGTCTAGGTTATTGTTTTTTTTAGGTGGTCAGATCTGACAACATTTACTCTTGGTTAGTAACGATAATTGAGACATGTTTTTGTTTATGCAGATTTTTCCTTTTCTTCAAGTGGGAAGCTTTCTAGCACCGGCACGCATAGAACAACCATGGCTTCCTCGCTGTTCGCTTGTAAGATAAGTTTCTTTCACAATATATCGGTTCTATTTTTGTGGCACAGTTTATTTCTTCTCCTTATAGCTGTTTCATGTACATAACAGGTAAAAGTCAGCCAAAGCTGACTTGGTCGTTACTTGTTTGAGTTGATAGGTCTAGGTTATAGTTTCTTTTTTAGGTGGTTAGATCTGACAACATTCACTCTTAGTTAGTACCGATAATTGAGATATGCTTTTGTTTATGCAGATTAAGATTTTCTTGATGTGAGATGCTTTCTTGAACCGGCACGTATCCAACAATCATGGCTACCTTGCGGTTCGCTTGTAAGAAAAGTTTTCTTGACAATATATCCCTTCTATTTTCGTTGCACATCTTACTTCTACTCCGTGTAAAATATTTCGTGTACATATCCGGTTGAAGTCAGCCAAAGCTGACTTGGCCGTTACTTGTTTGAGCTGAAAGGTCTAGGTTATAATTTTTTTTAGGTGGTCAGATCTGACAACATTGACACTTGGTTAGTAATGATAATTGAGGTATGCTTTTTTTTATGCAAATTGAGCTTTTATTCAAGTGGGATTCTTTTTTGGACCGGCTCGCATGCAACAGCCATGGCTACCATGCGTTTCGCTTGTAAGATAAGTTTCCTACACAATATATTCCTTCTATTTTTGTTGCATGGCTTAGTTCTTCTCCTTATAGCTGTTTCGTGTACATAACCGGTAGAAGTCAGCCAAAGTTGACTTGGCCGTTCCTTGTTTGAGCTGATAGGTCTAGGTTATAGTTTCTTTTTTAGGTCTGGCAACATTCACTCTTGGTTAGTACCGGTAATTCAGTTGTACTTTTGTTTATGCAGATGGAGCTTTTTTTCATGTGGGATGCTTGCTTGAACCGGCATACATGCAACATCCATGGCTTTCTTGGGGTTCGCTTTTAAGATAAGTTTTATTCACAATATATCCCTTCTATTTTTATTGCATGACTTATTTTTTCTCCGTGTAGCTGTTTCGTGTACATATCCGGTTGAAGTCAGCCAAAGCTGACATGGCCTTTACTTGTTTGAGTTGATACGTCTAAGTCATAGTTTTTTTTAGGTGGTTAGATCTGACAACATTTGCTCTTGGTTAGTACTGATAATTGAGTTGTACTTTTGTTTATTTAGGTGGAGCTTTTCTTCAAGTGGGATGCCTTCTTGGACCGGCTCGCATGCAACAACAATGGCTTCCTTGTGATTCGCTTTTAAGATAAGTTTTATTCACAATATATCGCTTCTATTTTTGTTGCACGGCTTATTTCTTCTCCTTGTAGCTGTTTTGTGTACATAACCGGTAGAAGTCAGCCGAAGCTGACTTGGCCGTTACTTGTTTGAGCTGATAGGTTTAGGTTATAGTTTTTTTTTAGGTGTTCAGATTTGATAACATTCGCTCTTGGTTAGTTCCGATAATTGAGTTGTACTTTTGTTTATTTAGATAAAGCTTTTGTTCAAGTGGGATACTTTCTTGAACTGGCATGCATGCAGCAACCATGGCTTCTTTGCGGTTCGCTTGTAAGATGAGTTTCTTTTACAATATATCGGTTCTATTTTTGTTGCACGTCCTATTTCTTCTCCGTGTAGCTGTTTCGTGTACATAACCGGTAAAAGTCAGCTAAAGCTGACTTGGCCGTTACTTGCTTGAGCTGATAGGTCTAGGTTATATTTTTTTTTAAGTGGTCATATCTGACAACATTCGCTATTGGTTAGTACCGATAATTGAGTTGTCATTTTGTTTATGCAGATGGAGCTTTTATTGAAGTGGGATGCTTTCTTGAACCGGCTCGCATGCAACAGCCATGGCTACCATGCGTTTCGCTTTTAAGATAGGTTTCCTCCACAATATATCCCTTCTATTTTTGTTGCACGGTTTAGTTCTTCTCCTTATAGCTGTTTCGTGTACATAACCGGTAGAAGTCAGCCAAAGCTGACTTGGCCGTTCCTTGTTTGAGCTGATAGGTCTAGGTTATAGTTTATTTTTTAGGTCTGACAACATTCACTCTTGGTTAGTATCGATAATTCAGTTGTACTTTTGTTTATATAGATGGAGCTTTTTTCATGTGGGATGATTTCTTGAACCGGCATGCATGCAACATCCATTGCTTTATTGCGGTTCGCTTTTAAGATAAGTTTTCTTCACAATATATCCCTTCTATTTTTGTTGTACGGCTTATTTTTTCTCCGTGTAGCTGTTGCGTGTACATATCCGGTTGAAGTCAGCCAAAGCTGACATGGCCTTTATTTGTTTGAGTTGATAGGTCTAAGTCATAGTTTTTTTTTGGGTGGTTAGATCTAACAACATTCGCTCTTGGTTAGTACTGATAATTGAGTTGTATTTTTGTTTATTTAGATGGAGTTTTTTTTCAAGTGGGATGCTTCCTTGGACCGGCTCGCATGCAACAACAATGGCTTCCTTGCGATTCGCTTTTAAGATAAGTTTGCTTCACAATATATCGCTTCTATTTTTGTTGCACGGCTTATTTCTTCTCCTCGTAGCTGTTTCATGTACATAACCAGTAGAAGTCAGCCAAAGCTGACTTGGCCGTTACTTGTTTGAGCTGATAGGTCTAGGTGATAGTTTTATTTAGGTGGTCAGCTCTGACAATATTCACTCTTGGTTAGTACCGATAATTGAGGTGTACTTTTGTTTATGTAGATTGAGCTTTTCATCAAGTGTGATGCTTTCTTGGACCGGCACGCATGCCACAAACATGGCTACCTTGTGGTTCGCTTGTAAGATAAGTTTCTTTCACAATATATCTCTTCAATTTTTGTTGCACGCCTTATTTCTAATCCGTGTAGTTGTTTCGTGTACATATCCGGTTGAAGTCAGCCAAAGCTGACTTGGCCGTTACTTGTTTGAGCTGATAGGTCTAGGTTATTGTTTTTTATGGGTGGTCTGATCTGACAACATTTACTTTTGGTTAGTAACGATGATTGAGGTGTGCTTTTGTTTATGCAGATTGAGTTTTTCTTCAAGTGAGATGTTTTCTTGGACCGGCTCGCATGCAACAGCCATGGCTACCATGCGGTTCGCTTGTAAAATAAGTTTCCTTCACAATAGATCCCTTCTATTTTTGTTGCACGGCTTAGTTCTTCTCCCTATAGTTGTTTCATGTACTTAAAATAACCGGTAGAAGTCAGCCAAAGCTGACTTGGCCGTTAATTGTTTCAGCTGAGAAGTCTTGGTTATAGTTTTTTTTTAGGTGTTCAGATATGACAACATTTACTCTTGGTTAGTAACGATAATTGTGGTGTGCTTTTGTTTATGCAGATTGACCTTTTCTTCAAGTGGGATGCTTTCTAGCACCGGCACGCATGGAACAACCATGGCTACTTTGCGGTTCGCTTGTAAGATAAGTTTCTTTCACAATATATCGGTTCTATTTTTGTTGCACGGCTTAGTTCTTCTCCTTGTAGGTGTTTCGTGTACATAACCTGTAGAAGTCAGCTAAACCTGACTTGGCCGTTACTTGTTTGAGCTGATAGGTATAGGTTATAGTTTTTTTTAGGTAGTCAGATCTGACAACATTCACTCTTGTTTAGTACCGATAATTGAGTTATACTTTTGTTTATATAGATGGAGCCTTTCTTGAAGTGGGGTGCTTTCTTGAACCGGCACGCATGCAGCAACCATGGCTTCTTTGCGGTTCGCTTGTAAGATAAGTTTCTTTCACAATATATCGGTTCTATTTTTGTTGCACAGTCTATTTCTTCTCCGTGTAGCTGTTTCGTGTACATAACCAGTAAAAGTCAGCCAAAGCTGACTTGGCCGTTACTTTCTTGAGCTGATAGGTCTAGGTTATAGTTTTTTTTAAGTAGTCAGATCTGACAACATTCGCTCTTGGTTAGTACCGATAATTGAGTTGTCATTTTGTTTATGCAGATGGAGCTTTTATTAAAGTGGGATGCTTTCTTGAACCGGCACGCATGCAACAACCATGACTTCCTTGCGGTTCGCTTGTAAGATAAGTCTCCTTTACAATATATCTCTTCTATTTTTGTTGCACGTCTTATTTCTTCTCCTTGTAGTTGTTTCGTGTACATAATCGGTAGAAATCAGCCAAAGCTGACTTGGCCGTTACTTGTTTGAACTGATAGATCCACGTTATAGATTTTTTTTAGGTGGTCAGATCTGACAACATTCACTCTTGGGTGGTACCGATAATTGAGGTGTGCTTTTGTTTATGCAGATTGAGTTTTTTCTTCAAGTGGGATGCTTTATTGGACCGGCACGAATGGAACAACCAAGGCTTCCTTGCGGTTCGCTTGTAAGATAAGTTTCATTCACAATATATCCCTTCTATTTTTGTTGCACGTCTTATTTCTTCTCCGTGTAGCTGTTTCGTGTACATATCCGGTTGAAGTCAGCCAAAGCTGACTTGGCCGTTACTTGTTTGAGCTTATAGGTCTAGGTTATAGTCTTTTTTTAGGTGGTCAGATCTGACAACATTCGCTCTTGGTTAGTACCGATAATTGAGTTGTACTTTTATTTATGCAGATGAAGTTTTTCTTAAAATGAAATGCTTTCTTTAACCGGCACGCATGGAACAGCCATGGCATCCTTGCAGTTCGCTTGTAAGATAATTTTCTTTCACAATTTATCGGTTCTATTTTTCTTGCATGGTTTATTTCTTCTCCTTTTAGTTGTTTTGTGTATATAACTGGCAGAAGTCAGCCAAAGCTGACTTGGCCGTTACTTGTTTGAGCTGATTGGTATAGGTTATAGTTTCTTTTTTAGGTGGTCAGATCTGACAACATTCACTTTTGGGTAGTTACGATAATTGAGATGTGCTTTTCTTTATGCAGATTAAGCTTTTATTGATGTGGGATGCTTTCTTTAACCGGCACGCATGTAACAACGATGGCTACCTTGCGGTTTGCTTGTAAGATAAGTTTCTTTCACAATATATCCCTTTAATTTTTGTTGAACGGGTTATTTCTACTCCGTGTAGCTGTTTCGTGTACATATTCGGTTGTAGTCACCCAAAGCTGACTTGGCCGTTACTTGTTTGAGCTTATAGGTCTAGGTTATAGTTTTTTTTTAGGTGGTCAGATCTGACAACATTCGCTCTTGGTTAGTACCGATAATTGAGTTGTACTTTTATTTATGCAGATGGAGCTTTTCTTGAAATGAAATGCTTTCTTTAACCGGCACGCATGGAACAGCCATGGCATCCTTGCGGTTCGCTTGTAAGATAAGTTTCTTTCACAATTTATCGGTTCTATTTTTCTTGCATGGCTTATTTCTTCTCCTTGTAGCTGTTTCGTGTACATAACCGGCAGAAGTCAGCCAAAGCTGACTTGGCCGTTACTTGTTTGAGCTGATAGGTCTAAGGTTATAGTTTCTTTTTTAGGTGGTCAGACCTGACAGCATTCACTCTTGGTTAGTACCAATAATTGAGATGAGCTTTTGTTTATGCAGATTGAGCTTTTCTTGATGTGAGATGCTTTCTTGAACCGGCACGCATGCAACAAACATGGCTACCTTGCGGTTCGCTTGTAAGATAAGTTTCTTTCACAATATATCTTTTCAATATTTGTTGCACGGCTTATTTCTACTTCGTGTAGCTGTTTCGTGTACATATCCTGTTGAAGTTAGCTAAAGCTGACTTGACTTTTACTTGTTTGAGCAGAGAGGTCTAGGTTATAATTTTTTTATAGGTGGTCAGATTTGAAAACATTGACTCTTGGTTAGTAACGATAATTGAGGTGTGCTTTGGTTTATGCAGATTGAGCTTTTCTTCAAGTGCGATGCTTTCTTGGACCGGCTCGCATGCAACAGTCATGGCTACCATGCAGTTCGTTTGTCATATAAGTGTCCTCCACAATATATCCCTTCTATTTTTGTTGCACGGCTTAGTTCTTCTCCTTATAACTGTTTTGTGTACATAGTCGGTAGAAGTCAGCCAAAGCTGACTTGGTCGTTACTTGTTTCAGCTGATAGGTCTAGGTTATAGTGTCTTTTTTAGGTGTTCAGAACTGACAACATTCACTCTTGTTTAGTATCGATAATTGAGATGTGCTTTTCTTTATGCAGATTGAGTTTTTCTTGATGTGAGATGCTTTCTTGAATCGGCACACATGCAGCAACCATGGCTACCTTACTGTTCGCTTGTAAGATAAGTTTATTTCACAATATATCCCTTCTATTTTTGTTGCACGGCCTATTTCTTCTCCGTGTAGCTGTTTCGTGTACATAACCGGTAAAAGTCAGCCAAAGCTGACTTGGCCGTTACTTGTTTGAGCTAATTGGTCTAGGATATAGTTTTTTTTAGGTGGTTAGATCTTACAACATTTACTCTTCGTTAGTAACGATAATTGAGGTGTGCTTTTGTTTATGCAGATTGAGCTTTTGTTCAAGTTGGATGCTTTCCTGGAGCGGCTCGCATGCAACAGCCATGGCTAGCATGTGGTTCGCTTGTAAGATAAGTTTTCTTCACAATATACCCCTTCTATTTTTGTTGCATGGCTTAGTTCTTCTCCTTATAGCTATCCCGTGTACATAACCAGTAGAAGTCAACCGAAGCTGACTTGGCCGTTACTTGTTTGAGTTGATAGGTCTAGGTTATAATTTTTTTATAGGTGGTCAGATGTGACAACATTGACTCTTGGGTAATAACGATAATTGAGGTGTCCTTTTGTTTATGCAGATTGACCTTTTCTTCAAGTGGGATGCTTTCTTGGACAGGCTCGCATGCAACAGCCATGTCTATCATGCGATTCGCCTGTAAGATAAGTTTCCTTCACAATATATCCATTCTATTTTTGTTGCACGGCTTAGTTCTTCTCCTTATATCTGTTTCATGTACATAACCGGTAGAAGTCAGCCAAAGCTGACTTAGCCGTTACTTGTTTGATCTGATAGGTCTAGGTTATAGTTTCTTTTTTAGGTGTCAGATCTGACAACATTCGCTCTTGGTTAGTACCGATAAATGAGTTGTACTTTTGTTTCTGTAGATGGAGCTTTTCTTGAAGTGGGATGCTTTCTTGAACCGGCACGCATGCAACAATCATGGCTTCCTTGCGGTTCGCTTGTAAGATAAGTTTCTTTCACAATATATCATTTCTATTTTTGTTGCACGGCTTATTTCTTCTCCTTGTAGCTGTTTCGTGTACATAACAGGTAGAAGTCAGCCAAAGCTGACTTGGCCGTTACTTGTTTGAGCTAATAGGTCTAGTTTACAGTTTCTTTTTTAGGTGGTCAGATCTGACAACATTAGCTCTTGGTTAGTGCCGATAAATGAGTTGTCCTTTTGTTTATGCAGATAGAGCTTTCTTGAACTGGCACGCATGCAACAACTATGGCTTCCTTGCGGTTCACTTGTAAGGTTTCTTTCACAATATATATCCCTTCTATTTTTGTTGCACGGCCTATTTCTTCTCCGTGTAGCTGTTTCGTGTACATGTTCGGTTGAAGTCAGCCAAAGCTGAGTTGGCCGTTACTTGTTTGAGCTAATAGGTCTAGGATATAGTTTTTTTTAGGTGGTCAGATCTTACAACATTCACTCTTGGTTAGAACCGATTATTGAGTTGTACTTTTGTTTATACCGATGGAGTTTTTCTTGAAGTGGGATGCTTTCTTGGAACAGCATGCATGGAACAGCCATGGCTTCCTTGTTGTTCGCTTGTAAGATAAGTTTCTTTCACAATTGATCGGTTCTATTTTTGTTGCATGGCTTGTTTCTTATCCTTGTAGCTGTTTCTTGTACATAACCGGGAGAAGTCAGCCAAAACTGACTTGGCTGTTAGTTGTTTGAGCTGATAGGTCTGGGTTATAGTTACTTTTTTAGGTTGTCAGATCTGACAGCATTCACTTTTGGTTAGTACCGATAATTGAGATGTACTTTTGTGTATGCAAATTGAGCTTTTCTTGATTGGGGATGCTTTCTTGAACCGGCACGCATGCAACAAACATGGCTACCTTGCGGTTCGCTTGTAAGATAAGTTTATTTCACAATATATCCTTTCTATTTTTGTTGCACGGCCTATTTCTTCTCCGTGTAGCTGTTTCGTGTACATATCCGGTTGAAGTCAGCCAAAGCTGACTTGGCCATTACTTGTTTGAGCTGATAGGTCTAGGTTATAGTTTTTTTTTAGGTGGTCTGATCGGACAACATTCGCTCTTGGTTAGTACCGATTATTGAGTTGTACTTTTGTTTATGCAGATGAAGCTTTTCTTGAAGTGGGATGCTTTCTTTGACCGGCACGCATGGAACAGCCATGACTTCCTTGCGGTTCACTTGTAAGATAAATTTCCTTCACAATATATCCGTTTTATTTTTGTTGCGCGGCTTATTTCTTTTCCTTGTAGCTATTTTGTGTACATAACCGGTAGAAGTCAGCCAAAACTGACTTGGCCGTTACTTGTTTGAGCTGATAGATCTAGGTTATTGTTTTTTTTAGGTGGTCAAATTTCACAACATTCACTCTTGGTTAGTATCGATAATTGATTGTACTTTTGTTTATGTAGAGTTAGCTTTTGGTTAGTACTGATAATTGAGGTGTACTTTTGTTTATGTAGATTGAGCTTTTCGTCAAGTGGGATGCTTTCTTGGACCGGTACGCATGCATCAACCATGGCTTCCTTGCGGTTCGCTTGTAAGATAAGTTTCTTTCACAATATATCCTTATATATTTGTTGCATGGCTTATTTCTTCTCCTTGTAGCTGTTTCGTGTACATATCCGGTTGAAGTCAGCCAAAGCTGACTTGGCCGTTACTTGTTTGAGTTGATAGGTCTAGGAGAGTTTTTTTTAAGTGGTTAGATCCGACAACATTCACTCTTGGTTAGTACCGATAATAATATAATGTTGTAATATTTCTATATATTTAGCATTTATTGATCATTATATGGAATGCTATATAATTTTGTTGTTGATATGTTTAACTATAAAAAAAATCTTAGATGCTGCATCTATATCATATTTGATTTTGATGTGAATAAAATAACAGAGAATCGTGCTGGTTTACTCTCAATGAGTAAACCACTCAAAAACCAAGTACAGTTCAGAATCATGTTGGTGTTGCACTAAATCATTGGCACTGTGCGTTTATTCCTTTTATTATAATTTTATACAAGATGAAATGTGAATCTGTACCTAAGAAAAATGTGAAAAATCATACAGGTGCATGTCTAATAAATTAATTTGTGCAAGTCTGATATCGCACAACAACCATGCATGTTGGATGAAGCATTTGGATGAAAATAGATGATTAATATTCCTAAAGGTAAGTGGTACTAATAATACATTGGTATTGTACCAGTACAACAATGTTGACAAAGTCTCACCACTCAAGCCTAATAGGTTGAACGAAACAAGTTTCAATATGTAATTGTGATAACCCAAATAAACCAAAATGACTGGGTAAAATTGCAAAAATATAAATATCTGATAAACCCAAATTTTTACGATTTGGGTCCAAAATCACCTCCATCAGCAAGTACCTATTCTTGAATTGAAGAATGCTTCCCAAAAGTTTCACTTATATATGAACTAGATCCAATTCAATAAATCAGCGCCAAGTTTACACAAGCACTGTATTGAACAACAAGCATGCATAGCTTTGCACAATTCGTGCCAATGATGTGTTTTTTAAAATTAGTCTTGAATTAGAATACTATGCACCAAAAATTTTAAAATTAGCCTTGCACAATTGGTGGAACCATGGACCAAAATTTAACTGGTCAGAAAGAATGGAACTCATATATTAAGCGTCTAGGGTCTAATTCAGATAGTCACAACCATAATACCTCTCAGTACTAATTTGACTACGGGTTCAATCATGCATGTACATCTAGTAAAAAAGCCTCGCAGTTACTTGCAATTGGTGATAATTTGACTAAACTGGAACAACATCGATCCTGACTTGTTAACAAAAGCTACATGTTTTGGTTGACAGAAGAGTTCCTTTCCTAGTTGAGATCGGCACGGGCTCGAGTCAATGTGTCTAGGTTGGCTTCAATGACTGCAGAGACAAAATCTACTTTGAGATTCGTGCCAGAATAAAAAGCACGAGTCAGAAATCATTCTACACGGTTGGATCTGACAAGAGGATGAGAGTGCCACAAAGGGAATGATTTGGTCAATATCTCCTGGAACACAAGTGATGGCATTGTTTATTGGACTGGCTGATCAAAATCAAGTGGTCAGGAATTCATTTAATTGTTTGGAATATGTTTCTAATAAAATCTGATCTAGTAATTTTCTACTTTTTAAAAAAATTCTAGAAAATGTAAAATTTAGTCTACAAGTACAAATTCATATGGAGATAATAGAGGTATGAAAGCAGTTAGAGCAGTTAGATTAGTTGGACTAGATTTGGTCATGTAACTGTAAGTAGTTAGATCAATGAGATGAATGTAATTACAATAGAACTAGTGAGCTATAGCTTATATAAACAGCCAATTGTAATCTGTAGAATCATAATAGAAATAATTCATTTCATTCAACATTTCTCTTCTCGTTTAGGAGATCGTGATGAACGGTTTAGATCGACTATTTGAACTTTGAAAATAAAAATATTGATTCATAGTACAGACCAATCCGTGCTATGCATAGTAAGTATTACCATAGCCTCAGTCTTTGTTGTTTGGGATAAGCTTTTAGTTACTTTGGTTGTTTTTGTGACTTGTTCTTTTTAGATAATAAGCATTACACATTGCATTTGATTATAATTTTACCTACTTAATCTAATCATTTTTCTTGGAATTTATTGTTACGAGGGGATGCACAATGGCTATTAGTAAGCAGGTAGAATTGAAGCTTCGAATTGATACAGCTGCCGGTGGGGAATGTGCTACGTCTGCTTTTGCAAAAAGAAAAATTCTTCCAGCTCTCACAATAGATTGGTCGGAATCAAATAAATGACAGGTGGGGTTTATGTGAGAAGAGTGAAAAAAAGTTTAATAGTAAGAGAAAATTGAGTATTGGTGTCTATCTTCACTACCTTAAAGCCACTGTAGTATATTGAAACGATTTAGGCAAGTATTTCTCAATAATATTTACCTATTCTACTGGAACCACTTGGTACCATAGGCGTGTATGTTAGTGCTGGTATTTGTTCCATCCTCTTTTGGCTCTTTCCATTATTATCTGAGTCTTCATAATTGATCGTAGGGGTGGTGAATCAGGATGATTGGTGTAGACACAGATACACCCTCTATCAATCATGCCATCAGATACCTTCATGGTAAGCTGTTATGAACTATGATAACACATAACAAAATTACAGTAATGTCAGTGTAATGTACTCAAGAATTTACCATGCATACTCTTATTGTTGTTTACATTATATCCTAGAAATCATTAATAGTTCCTCGGTGCCAAAATATTTTTTTCTTCCTCAGTTCTGTGAAAATTGAAAAACAATGAATGGGAGAGATATATGTGAAATTTTTATTCTTTAAAGGGTCTATAAGAAATTCATTGTTTCACAATGTTGTGCGTTGTATTTGATTACTGTAAGGTACACATTACTTTTCCTAAACTATTTTGTTGTCATATTTTAGAGACATGGTTTTAGGATAGATCTGGCTTCCATGTTAGCTGATCTAAAACCTCGATTTCTCAGGTTTCCAGGTCAAAATTTTAATTATCTTTTCTTATATCTTAATTTTAATGAACAAACTAACATCATTGGGTTTTGTCAGCTGGCTGCAAATGCAGAGTTCTTTGGAGCTAGTTTGTGTTTAATTTCTCAATTTTTTTTCTTCTTAAAATGAAATAGCAGCTTGTCATGTGAAGTACCTGATTTGTAAATTCCTGATGCGGGTCCGAGTCCGGGTTTCGGGGATAAGTGCGGGTTTAGTCTGGTTCTTCACGGCTCAGTCCTGATTTATATGGTTCCACGGGTGAGTCCGGCCCGGGTTTGGGCAGGTCTAGTGATCCGGTACGGTTTGGTTCGGGTCTGGTTTAATTCAATGCACTATTAAGGAATAGTGTATTTTAGGATGGCTTAGGGTTCAGGGTTTTTGACTTCTAAAGGTTTTAGTTTTTTTTATAGTGTTTTTTAGGGGTTTTAAAGGTTTAGGGTATTATATATTTTTTTAGGGTTTTGGCTCTTTCTATATATATATATATTTTTATGGTTTTTATGATTTTTAATTTAGTTTTTATTAGGGCTTTAAGGTATATAATTTAAGGTTTAGGGTTTACCTTTAGGAATTTTAAGTGTTTTTAAGGGGTTTGGGGATTAGCATGATAAATTGTTAATTATATTTGTCATTTCCTTGAGCTAAATTTTTAAAATGTTGGGGTTATTGTTGGTTATTGGGTTCAATATTAATTGGGCACATGATAATTGATATCATGCGTACTCCATCCATCATTGTACGTTGTTTTCTGTCATTCGTGATTGATATGTCCTTTATCGCGGTCCCTTTTAGGGTACAATACATTATTTTCTCATCTTTCTCAAATTAAGTTGGTTGTTTTGGTTTGTACTTTGTATACAAGGAACAGGCTACCTACAATAATACTTAATTAATTGCCAACCATGACGGACTTGAAAATTTAACCAGATATGCGAACATATAAATTCATGAAGTGAAGAATAAGCTCATAGAAATTATATCTGATTAGCTAAGTCTAACACTTATATACATGCACTTGACTCGATCGGGTCAGCCTCATCTTTGAGAACAACTAATTAATTATTCAATAAACAAATTTATTCATCACAAAACCCAGAATATATATAGTCATTTCACTTGCAAATGAGGTCCAAGTTTTCCAATTTTTTCCAATTTTTGCAAATGCATTCAGAAGATCGATACTGAGATATTTTTACAACTAGGGACCCAACCAAAAGCTTAACGTGATAATTAAATAAGTAAAATTTCTATTAACAACGAATCTGCCCTTCAAAAATCAAGACGTACACTTCAATGACATTGACATTGGTCTTACTTGCATTATATTGTGAACAAATTTGTTGAAGACTTTAAAGTAGAACTAATGCAAGTAAGACCAATGTCAATGTCATTGGAGTTTGATAATCAATGTACACAATATTAATGTATTTATATGATATAATAAAATATTTTGTTTTTGAGATAGCTTTATTTTTTTTTAAAGTTTTATGGAAATACAAATAATGAACATTGCAGTATATTTATTTATATTTTACATCTAATCTAGAAAATTAAATAATGTACAAGATACAAAAAAAAAAGAATTTAGATAAAATAACATAGTTTTATATACTTAACTTTTAAGAAAAGATGATATCCAGCGCCTTTTTAGAGATTTGATGATTTGATTATGCATAGATTTGGTATTAATTATCCGTAACGGCCTTTTTTCCACCGCCTCGCCAGATGCTTGTTAAACAAACCTCTCCAGCGCTTTTTTCCCAAAATCCCAAATCAAGCTGGCCTTCTATTTTCTCTTTCAAGTACTCCTCTCTAGCGCTTTTTCCCAAAATCCCAAAATCGAGTTCGCCGCCTCAGCCTCACTTACCTCACCCCTCTCCCTCCCCTTCCCACCAGTTCAAACCTCACCCTGACCTCCTCGTAGGGGAGAAGAAGTGAAACATTTTTGAACTATGTTCTTCCGCTACAGCACGCTCGCTACCGGCCTCTACTTGTACCCTGTGCTACGACACTTCTGTACCTCAATCATCGCTTTAGGATTTCCTGCTCCACCGGTGAAAAATTCAAATCAGGTGAGGTCTTGGTCCAGAGAGAGGCCACTGGAGGCGTCCCAGTTATTAATAAAATTCACAAGGTTGAGGAGGAGCTAGGTAAGTGATGGTTGAAGGGGCTCAAAGCAATACAAGCTTATTGGTGCCACCTCTCCTGCCTTCGTCATATGCAACATGGACAAGGTAAACAAATAGAGTCACAAAAAAATTATGCATTCTTGGTACCACTCGGTTTCAGTTTCAGGCATCTAAAGCATTGTTGACAATTTTAGGCGAATTTGAGCATTGCAATAATTCCAATGTCACACCAATTTGGGTGGAATTCAACCACAGCAGGATTGGTGCAATCCTCTTTCTACTGGGGCTATGCTCTCAGCCAATTACCTGGTGGTTGGCTTGCCAAATTATTTGGAGGAAGGTCTGTTTTGTTGAAGATCAAATAATCAATTAGAGATCAATTAGTCTTAAATAATCTCATTTAGAAAATCCAAGGGGTTCTCAATTTCACTTTTCTTTCTTGCAAGCCTGTCTATAAGGGAGCTATAAATAGTAATCTTAGGCTCATGTCCATTGGGAGAATTGTTATCAAGAAAAGTCAATTCATCACCCCCTTCATGTCTGTTGCACAGGCCATCTAGGATGTATATTCATTTACGAAAATTACTCCAATAAGTGACCAAAAGGGTAAGGAAAAAAGTTGCCCAAATCTTACAACCCTATAATCTCTGAATTATAACCAAACATCTAAGAGTAATATATTTTAATATATATTGTATCCTTGGATTTTAATATATATGTCTTCATTTACATTCATATTATTGTCTATATAGTTCATTGCAAAATGTTATATTTTTTTTTCTTAACATCGACTTTACCTTGATCAATATAATATAGGAACTCCTTCACTGTCATTGACCCCTACTCTCCTATACTACTTTGGTAAAAAAATTTTTTTTAATAATCTACAAAACCTGAGCTCTTAACAGCTTGACACTATATTTCTATTATCTAACTAATTATTTACATGACTTTTCATTTGTTTATTTATTCATTACAGGATTAATACAATCTAGATTTTAACATGATTTCAGATGGGTTATTAGGATGAAATAACTGAAGGTAAAAAGGCTCCAACACAAGAGGGTTTAATCTTGGCTTGTCTCAACAGCTTTTGCTCTCTTTGACAAAGGTATTCCTATTTCTACATGTTTCTCTATTTCCTCAACTCATTCTGGGTTTAGTTGATGATAACCAAAATTGTTTCACTCCTTGCTGCACTGTCTTATTTCAGGAACTGAAATTGTTTTTTTTTCCTCAATACTCTCTTTTCTCACCCAATTTAGAGTTTAGCTGAAATTCTTTCCCTTATGTACTGTTAAAATCTATTGTGATATATTTAACCTTGGATGTTTATTTATTGCTCTCAACTTTGCAGCAAACCTCAAGTACATCGAGTTCGACCCATTGAATTTCATAGTGGCCTCAATTCACATTCAATTTTGAATGAAACTAATTTCAGTGCTGCTAACTTATAATAATCTTTGTTTTGAATTGATACTTGTTGTGCATGGTAAAACAACACTTTCATACTACAACTCCTTAAAGAACATAACACTGGTACAGCTGTACAGGAACTTTCCTTGGCGTAATCAATCGGGTATTAAGGTAGTATATATTAATCCATTAACAAAAACACAATTGGTATTAACAAAAACACAATTAGTATTGTACCAATTGATCTAAATGTATCAGATGTTGCCTGTGTATCCAATGCCTTCTTAGTCCCACCTTTACTGCACGGTTCGATCTATAAGAATGTTGCAGATCACAATATTAGCTTCATGTCATTTTCAAATCTAATCACCCACAAAAACCACTACCTTCTCAATTTCAGTTTTCCAACAAATCCCAGCTATACCAATATAGGGTTTAGGGTCTTGCAATAGATTTCACTATATAAATCTTGATAAAGGAAAGCATTGATTTACTCGGCCAATTTAGTGCAAGACCTCAAACAACACAAAGAGGAAGAAAGAACTAGGATGTATATTCATTTACGGAAATTACTCCAATCAACGACCAAAAGGGTAAGGAAAAAAGTTGCCCAAATCTTACAACCCTATAATCTCTGAATTATAACCAAACATCCAAGAGTATATATTTTAATATATATTGTATCCTTGGATTTTAATATATAGGTCTTCATTTACATTCATATTATTGTCTATATAGTTCATTGCAAAATGTTATATTTTTTTTTTCTTAACATAGACTTTACCATGATCAATATAATGTAGGAACTCCTGCACTGTCACCGACCCCTACTCTCCTATACTCTAGTAAGATTTGTAAATTTTATTACTGCATTTTTTTTCTTTATTCATAAAATATCATATAAATGCTTCATAAAAGAAGACCAGGTTTTATGTGATACATACTTGGTATGAGTATTGACATGTATATTGAAAGTATTGAAAATGAATTTCAAGGCCAAGCAAAGATTTTCTTAGAAAGATGGGAATGATTTAGTTCCTTCCATTAAATTAGTATCATTTTGACATATATATTCTGACTAGACTTCATTCTATTAATCTGTTGAGAATTAAAAATACAATACTCATATCAGGTATGTGGACCTCATGACAATATTGATTCTTTAGTCATTCCTCAATTAGCTTAATTCTCAAAAGTATGTGGGCCACTTCTTTTATTTATTTTTTCTTAAAATTCACTATGTATGTCACTCCTACACCTAAATTGTCCTTGCAGTTCTGAAGAACAATAAAATCTTCCAACAACAAGTGATCCAAAAGACGGAAGAAGACAACTATTTGTACAAAATCCATCGAAAAAGCCACAAAAATCAT
>JARJHM010001373.1:0-33432 GCA_033356055.1 Carex pumila | reverse complement strand
AAAATTAAAATTTTAAAAATGCTCCTGTTTATCATTTTTTTTTAAACATGCCCTGACCGCCAGGGCTTCGGGCGGCGCAAAATACCAAGTGAGGCATCAGCCCCTGGGGCGTCCCATAAGGCCAGTGAGGCGCCAGCTCCCCGGGCGCCCCATGTGTGTGTGTGTTTTTTTTTTTTTTTTTATAGAGATCTTAGTATTTTGATTTAAATAATTTTGTGAAGAAAAAAAATTTCTTTTTAGAGTGTATGTCAAAAGCTGTTCATCCTAATTTACTGTGACTGTTGCATGTACTGTACATTTATTGTCGCAATTTACTGTTACACGTACTTATTTCTAACATATTAAAAAATAACGCAGCTCATCTTCAACATAAATACCACAACAAAAAATTCATAAAAGGAAGATACATTACTAAATAATACAGTACCGTCGAGTCTATAGAATAAGTAACATAAAATTCATACAGCAACAAACCAGTTCAAACATAGCAATTATACAAACTGTTATAGTTCAAACATAAAATACTACAACAACATACAATTGGGATCCAAGCCTTACGAGCTGAGGAGCTTGCTCCATTCTTTTCCTCAGCCCAACGGACGCACGCAGGACACTCCCACGTAGTGAGACGAGCGTCATTCAGCAGATTTGCATGCGGGTCCATGCAATTGGGATGAACAGCTTTGCCACATTTATAACAGAAGAACATATCCACCATATCTCCATTCAGCTCACATAAGCAACACTGTCTCCATCCAGGTGGAGGGACCCTGTCCACCCAGCCTTCCATCAGCATTTTCTAATTGATGGATCAAGAGTGCTAAGAAATTCTTCATTATTTTTGGGTGAAAACATTCTTTCCACATTCCTCATTGCGTAGGCTTCAGCCGTCCAAAAATTATTAATAAGTGCTCTTTTTGCTTCTGTTTTAGTTCTTTCTCTATTTTTTCCAACTTTGGGAGCCATTATAACTAGGGTTTCAAATGACAGCAATTGATTGGGAAAGCTAATTATGTGCGTAATTAAATACTAACTGTACAGTAATCAACGGTTAATTAGAAAATAATTAGAAAATATTTAAAAATTAATTGAAAGAAATATTTTAAAAATAATTGAAAGAAATATTTTAAAAATAATTAAAAGAAATATTTAAAAAATAATTACAAAAAATATTTAATAAGTGCTTAAAAAAATATTTAAATTACCTGTAGCTGTAGTCGCCTAGAAAATCGCCCGAAATCGCCTTCAGCTCTTTCTCCCTTCTTTCTGCCTTTAAGGTGGGAGGTAGACTGATGTTGGAGTGAGAAGAGAGAGAGGAAAAACGAATAAATAGGCATCCCTAGTGGACCGCCCGTGGCCCAGGCGGTCAGGACCCTAGCAAATCGCCCCTGTCACAGGCAGTCAGGCCCAGGCGGTCTACGGTTTCAATATAATTTCTCAGTTTCAATGTAATTACTTGAAGTGTACTGTTACGCTTTTAATTATATTGTTGAACTTTAATTGTATTATTAAACTGTGTTATAATAAAGAAATGTAAAGTGCAAACAACATAACATGAATATAAAATAAAAAAACATAATGTCAACATAATGCACGCCAACATAATCAGAAGCGTATAATACAGCAGTCCCATAGTCAAAATACTACAGTCAGAAATATATCACAATAAACAAAAACTCTACAATCATCATCTTCGTTTCTTTCCGGATAGAGACAACCTAGGAGCTGCTATGCCCTTGCCATGCCTGTGCGGCTGCACGCGCCTCTGCGGACCCATATCTCGTAACGCCTCCTTTCCCAAATCCTCCTCATCATCTCCCACATCCTCATCCTCCTCCCCCGTATACATGTGCTGCGTACCTGTACTGGCTGCCCATGGATGAAAACAGCAGCTGACTCTGCATTGGTGGGCTGTGTACGCAGCTCCCATGGATCTTGCTCCCAGCTTGCAGCATACATGGCAGGAGGCGGTGCACCAAATAATGTAGAGACAAAGCCATCTGCAGTCTGAGATGAACTTCCACCAGCCTCAAAGTCGTGCTCCATCTCCACTCCATATTGTGGTCTATGAGAGTCATAACGCCTCTGCATCTGTATTTGCCGGGGCCAGCTTATCTATGCTAAATCTGGGATCGGCATTCCAACGAGGTGCTCCATCCTAGATTAAAACAATCTTAGTTTTGCTACATACAATGAACTCTGCAACAAATAATGGTATAATTGGCGACTGACCGTGCCAAGCTCTACTGGAACTCCGTATTTATTTTTATAAGCATCCCATCCTTGGGTATTCAACACCCAGTCGTGGAACGCCCAACCTGAGTCATCAGCTGCTTAATTGCAAGTTAACTAAGTTAGAACGAACAATTCAACGAAAATAAGAATATTGTGTGTGTCGTACTTTTAATTTTGAAATGTAATTATCTGCAGGAGGTGGCGGCATATCGTAACTGTAGATGGCCTCTGGTTGGTAGTTCGAATTTCGCGGTGCAGACTTTATCTCCCACCAATTGATGTTCTCCCCAGCATCACGCAGCATGCCAATGAAGCGGCCTTCAAAATCGCCTGTCTCCACGATTGGTGCAGTGTGCTCGAGCATCTGGCATCCTATATATCGCCAAGCATCCCTCGCCATGCACACCAAGCTGTGTCCAACTCCTCTTGTAGCGGTCAACAGCTGCACACAACATGATTATGCCAACAGTAAATAATTAAAATTTGTAATTTTAAATTAAAGTATGTTTCGATTGTACTTACTGCGCGAGTATTGATTGGACCCCAAGGCATATAATTGCTAGATGAATCCATCAGTCTACGTCGAAGGGTCTCGCCATAATGGCATGTCAGGTAGACTAACGGCATGCCCCATCTCTGGTACCATACGGCATATCTCAGATCCCCGGGACCAGCACCCAACGAATTAGTAGATGGCGGGCTCCATAAGTGCTGCTCCGGCTATCGAGCCCAGTTGTACTACATGACAAAATGCTGGCTCTAGTCGACTTTGGACTTAGTGTGCGCTATTCTGCAAGTACAATTAATTAGAAAGGAGAGGAACAGTGGCGATATTAAAGTGATAATGAAATTAAGTAGATGGTACTTACTTGTGGAACTTGTCGGTAGCATCCTTGCCCATCAGCGGGTGCTCCGGAATGAAAGCATCCTAGCCAAACTGTCGAGATACCCGATCGGGGTAGTGATACTGCACTATCCAGAAACAGACGACCGGTCCCCAATAACACCATAGATGTGTCTGCTCTAATGTCAGCGGGCTCAGCCATCTACGCTGATACCATGCACGATATGGAAACCAATCGATATTCGCATCTCGGAGCATCTGGAGCTGACCCTTGACATAAGAAATCCCCCTGCCCTTCTCATCATGATCATGATGACTGTCCTATATAGCGGCGTACGCGGGGCATCTGTCTGGGTCGGGACCTCCCCACTGAGGATGTGGCAATGGTATAACTGGCTGATTGATGAGCGATGTGACCACGACTAGTGCTGGAGCAAAAGAAGTGGTCCAAAAAGCTGTTTATTCTTCACCTGAAAATTTAACTTAAAATAAAAACTGGGTGCTTCTTATCCAACCTTCAATAACAACGTATATTAATACAGACTTACTAGACAAACATGACAGAGGCCTCTGTATAAGTGGCCGAGGACAGCTCCACCCCAATTCCATCTCGATTCTTTCTCCAGGTCCCTCAGCAGGGAGAGATACATCATCGGAACCGCGTCACCGCTGGAATCCTCGAACATGACAGCACCGCACAAATCCAGCACATATGCCCTAATATACATGCAATATAAAATAATCAATATAAATAATTGAGATTGTTGACGAACTACTAAGTTAATTTAAAGAGTGTAATAGTACCTCCTGACCGCCTCAATGTCAGCAGTCTCAGGAAATATTTAATTTTGGAAGAAGTGAAACCGGAGTGCCTTTAGAGAAATACAGTACCCGAAATACCGGAACTCCTCGTCCTCCCCCTTTTTGTTCGTATATTTCTTCTACAGAGTCTTCGGATCACACCCTAACAACTATGGTATCATCCTCTGTAGCTCTAGATGGTCTGAGATGCCACCTATGGGGTCGCCATCGATACGTAAACCCATAAGGCGCTCATATCACCAAGGGTGACTGTCATCTCCCCAACTGGGAGATGAAATGTATGAGTCTCAGGTCAGCATCTCTCTGCTAGACCATGCATCAAAGACACATCGATCTTACTCTGCGGCATGGTGGCAAGC
This sequence comes from Carex pumila, assembly GCA_033356055.1. Classification (NCBI taxonomy): domain Eukaryota; kingdom Viridiplantae; phylum Streptophyta; class Magnoliopsida; order Poales; family Cyperaceae; genus Carex; species Carex pumila. The sequence goes on along the minus strand of JARJHM010001373.1, from coordinate 29,172 downwards.
TGATACAACCTAAGGTTCAAAATGTATCGCTGCATTTCTTTATGGGGAATGAACAGAATCTCAGACCTGCGGTGCCTCACCATAAGCATGACATCATCCTGTATTTATTATCAATTTGTCAGACTCAAATCATGCCAATTTTTAGTAACTCAACATAATGTCATTTTTTTAAGTATAAAAATCAGGTACCTCAAGAGATGCCAATGAGATGCGGTGCTTAACATGATGGGTCCATAGAAGAGGACTAAATGTGTCAGGATCATGCACACCATTTGGAAAATTGGCTTGATACGACGGATCCGCTCCAGCCGGATCCTTAAAACCCCTGCTAGTCGTATCATCATACGACGATGGGCCCTCTCCAGTCGGATCCACCGAGGACGTTGATATCTCCATATTATGTCTAAATTATAGCCTTGATTTACACTAAAACCTGTGCTTTAAAGCCTATAAGTGTGAACTTTTTACTTATATTTCGATGAAATGTGGTACTGTTATGCTTTGTTTGGTATTTTGCAGGAAAAAGGACAAAAAACTGGATCTGACAATTTTTCGTACAGCCCGTATGACATTCCCTTGTCGTTCGTACAATAATCTTTGACGTCTATTTGACTAATTTGCAAAAATATACAATTATTGAATTTTACGATTTCTTCTATTTTTGAGAACATATAGGTCCAAGAAGAGTAAGAACTGCGATATAATAAGCTTGGACTGAAGAAATCACGAAGACTTTTATCAAGAATACAAATTGTAAAATCAAAAGCTTGGTAAAGTATGTTTGAGGTTGATTAAATTGGGATAAAACGTTAGGAACGTTTTCGAAACGTTGGTAACGTTTTATAATAATCAGTAGCAACAAACTGATCAAAAGAAGAATCAAGTTATAACGTTATACAAACGTTGTAACGTTTTGTAAAACATTGGTAACGTTTTACTAAGCTGTCAGAGATTTAAAACCCTAAAATCGCATTTGAATAAAACGTTGTAACGTTTTATGTCAAACAGCTCATTTTTGAGCTGCCACTATAAATAGACTGAAGGGATCACTTTCAAATCTAACCTAGCCGTCCCTAAACTTTAAAAGAGGTGATTTCCTGAGAGCTTGGTTCCACCATTGTTGATTGAGCTTAAAACTTCAATATCTCTCAATCAATCTCAAACAACCTCAAATCCACTTCACTAATCTCTAATTAGATTAGGTTAGAGTGATCTATTGAGTGTTTCTTTTGTTCTTGAGTAGCTTGTGTGACTTCCCTTGGTTGTAAGGGCTCGCCGGCGCTCATCTCTCGTTGACCGTGACTTCCCATTTTGTAAGGGCTCACGGTTCACAATTGTAATCCTTTCATATTGGGTAATAGAAAGGCGCACCTAGAAAGAGGTTGCGACGCCCCGGAGACGTAGGCCATTGTTTTGCCGAACTCCGTTATCATCCCGCGTGTCAATTTCTCTAAACTCATCTATTTACTTTCAATTGCAATTTATTTTCAGTTTTTGTTCAATTAGAGGTGCCCCTAAGTGCAACAAAGTGGTATCAGAGCAAGTTGAATTAAGACACACTTAATTAGAGTTAGATCAACTTGTCAAATGGCACCCTATAGACCCGTGAAGGAACCCCTAATTTTTGGCTATTCGACCAAAAATTTTATGCATTGGAAGAAAACCATGATCAATTATCTAAACATTCTTGAGTTATGAGATGTGGTTAACAAGGGGTATACACCAATATTCACTACCACTACCACCGACATTAAAATCGAGACTCCCGAATCCAAACAAACCAAGAAAGACAATGATCTTGCAATTAATGCCATAATTAACTTGGTTAGTGAATCGGTTGCCTTGATCTTTGGTAGCTCTTCAACCGCAAAAGAAATGTGGGATGCCCTTGTAAATCGGTATGAGGGAAATACCCAAATTAAACGAACCAAATTAACCGGTTTAGAAGCCAAATTTGAAACCTTTAAGGTTGAAAATGGCGAAAGCATTGAGGATATGTATAATAGACTTATGCATATCCAAAATGAATTTACCGAATTGGGAGAACCGCTTTCTAACAATAAAATTGTAGGGAGGCTATTGAGGATTATGCTCATGAGAGACAAATGGTCCGGCTTGGTGAGTGCGCTAGAAGCAATTCAAGGCACACATGACTCACTCACACCGGATGACCTCTATGCACACTTACGAAGCTTCGAAGAGAAACTTCGGCAATCCGAAAATCCAAAGCAAAGTTCAAAATTCAAAACCATGGCCTTTCCGGCTCAAAATCAAAAACCTTCTAGCTCCTCAAACACTTGTCTCTCAAATGATCAATTTATAAATAAAATTGATCATGAAACCTCCAAAAACACCCTTCTCCTATCCAAAATGTTTCAAGACATGATAGATCTCGAAAGAAATTACAACAAGGAACGAGAAGAGAAGAACAAAAGAGTGATGTGCTTCGCATGTTATAGAAAAGGGCACACCACTCAAACTTGCTTCCAATTGGACGGGTACAAGGCCAAGAAAAAGGCTAAAGCCTTGCAAGCTTTATTCTCGAATGAGAGCGAGGTGGAGCAATCCGACACGGAGTCGGAAAATGAACAAGAGACAAACCTTGCATTGATGGCAAGTGTAGATGAAGGTCTCTCGGCAATTGATGTCGATTCGATTACTGCAAGCAAAAATATCACCGATGAGACCACCATTGAATCCTTAAAGACCTTGTCAAATCAAGAAACATCAATAAGGAAGGTGATGAAATTGAAGCCTCAACTAGCTTCGCAAATGAGGTACATTCAACTCTTAGTCTTGATGGTTATGAGACCGAACAAGAATTTGTAAATGAAGGTGGTGAAGAATATAGTGGAGAAATTGATATTGAAAATTGTATACTTACAAATGAGACCAACCATGACTTGTGTATCAATCGGTTACAAACCAATGATGCAAGCACTTTCACAAATAAAACCCTAATGCACGATGCTAATGAATCTAGGTTGCGATCTCTCATTGATGATTCAAATAGAACCTTGGTTGAAAAGGAAGGTATTATCCAAAAATTAATTGCTAAAAATGATATGTTAGAACTTGAAAATAAAAAATTAAAAGCATTGCACATAGGTGAAATAGGCATATTAAAGATTAAAGTTCAAACCTTAGAGACCGAAAATAGGGCATTAAGGTCTCCTAGTGAATTTTCAAATGTCACTAGTCTAGATCCTTATTATGTGGATAGTTTGATCAATAGGCAATCTTATCGCAAAATGGATAAAATTGGTCTTTGATTCGAGAAGGGTCAATCCTCATTCGAATCTAACCACATACAAGTTCCGAAAGGAAAAGGGGAACATATACAAACTTCAAACACCAAAAATTATAAACTTAAGTTTAATTGTGATAAGTATTCTACTTATCATTTTTTTACCAAAAAAGATAATAATTCCTTGCAAAAGGAGTCAAACAAAGGGAATACCTCTCAAACCTCAAATGCTAAACAAAATCATGCATTTAGGTATAAGTATAATCATAAAAATTATAAGAACAAAAATTTTCAAAATAGTGATAGGAACACATTTAATCCAAAATGGTCAAACAAAACTTATTTCAAAGGACCGGATGGATGGTTTTATGAACTCAAAAATAAAAATGTTTTACAAAATCAAACTCAAAGAAATGGTTTAACAAAAGATGTTCCCCAACATCACAATAGAATTGAGTCTAACAACACCAAAAGTGTCACATCTAGAGTTACAAATATGTCATTTGTTAATCCAAAAAACAAAATTCATGAAGTGAAAACAAAATACCATGCCACTTTCAAACAAGGTTCTATTGCTCAAAAGCCATCAATTACATTTTGTAATTATTGTTGCAAAATTGGTCATACCTCCTTAGAGTGTAGGTTTAGGAATGGAGACAACAACCCAAATGTTGTTTGGATTCCTAAAGCTAAACTAGTTTAAATTCATACAAAATCTCCCCTAATTTATTCAAATTGCTAAAAACAAAGGGGGAGATTAAACAAGGTAGGAGTGTTTGATTAAATCTCGTAATGAATACTTTGATCATTGATAGTTGTTGTACACAAATTTTATGGATTATCCAAACTCTGAATGATTATGAAATTCGCTTCCGCAACATACCAATTATGTGTGACAATACTAGTGCCATAATGATATTCAAAAATCCGGTGCTTCATTATAGAACCAAGCACATAGAGATAAGGCATCATTTTATTAGGGATCATATAGAAAAAGGTGAAATTGAACTCATACATATCGACACCAAAGAACAAATTACCATCTATTCACAAAACCCCTAAATACTCAATAACACAATGAATTACGATTTAAATTAGGCATGCTTGAACTTAGAGAATAGACATATTCATAGCTTATTTCAATATAATTAATTGCAATCAAAATAGTTCATTTAAAGACTGTCCTGCAGGAACAAAATGTTATAACGTTTTTGAAAACGTTGGTAACGCTTTGTAAACTTCAAAAGTCCGAAGGCACCATAAAAACGTTACATAACGTTTCTGAAACCGTTGTAAAGTTTTTACTTCTAATACTTAGCCAAAATTCTGAGATAAACTACACTATAAACGTTGTAACGTTTTGGAAAACGTTGGTAACGTTTTATGAAACTTCAAAAGTCCGAAAGGTGCACCAAAACGTTACACAAACGTTTCAAAAATGTTCCAACGTTTTAGAAACGTCACAACGTTTTTATAAACGTTGCAACGTTTATCTGACAAGGGGCTAACATTGTAAAAGTTTCATTCAAAACGTTGGTAACGTTTTTAAAGCGTTACAACGGTTATCTGACAAGGGATCAAAATTGCAAAAGTACAAATGAAAACATTGTAACGGTTTCCAAACGTTGGTAACGTTTTGTGAGACTTCAAAAGTCCGAGAGCTTCACAAAAACGTTACACAAACGTTATAACGTTTTAGGTAAAAACACAGTATTCTCACCAAACATTGGCTAGTCTTCATTGTTATGTGCATTATGATATACATGAATCAATTTGTCAAATTGACAATCATTTTTATTGCTAATTGAAATGAACTTGTAAATTGTCGTATAAAATGCTAGAGTAATCCCTCAATTTTATTTCATTTGGGCTTTATCGGTATCATATTACTAAATTGAGGGGGAGTGCATAATTTGAGGGGGAGCACTTTAAATTAGTGCTAATTTTTTCACCTTTTCGTCGATTTCCAAAAGGGGGAGAAATTGGTACAAATAGCTTGACATGCAAAATCAAAATTGGGTAACTAATTTTTGAAAATTTTCTATTTATGCACTTACTCACATTGTATGTTTTTGCAAATCACCAAAAGGGGGAGATTGTTGTTCGTACAATAATCTTTGACGTCTATTTGACTAATTTGCAAAAACATACAATTATTGAATTTTACAATTTCTTCTATTTTTGAGAACATATAGGTCCAAGAAGAGTAAGAACTGCGATATAATAAGCTTGGACTGAAGAAATCACGAAGACTTTTATCAAGAATACAAATTGTAAAATCAAAAGCTTGGTAAAGTATGTTTGAGGTTGATTAAATTGGGATAAAACGTTATGAACGTTTTCAAAACGTTGGTAACGTTTTATAATAATCAGTAGCAACAAACTGATCAAAAGAAGAATCAAGTTATAACGTTATACAAACGTTGTGACGTTTTACAAACGTTGTGACGTTTTACAAACGTTGGTAACGTTTTACTAAACCTAGCCGTCCCTAAACTTTAAAAGAGGCGATTTCCTGAGAGCTTGGTTCCACCATTGTTGATTGAGCTTAAAACTTCAATATCTCTCAATCAATCTCAAACAACCTCAAATCCACTTCACTAATCTCTAATTAGATTAGGTTAGAGTGATCTATTGAGTGTTTCTCTTGTTCTTGAGTAGCTTGTGTGACTTCCCTTGGTTGTAAGGGCTCGCCGGCGCTCATCTCTCGTTGGCCGTGACTTCCCATTTTGTAAGGGCTCACGGTTCAGAATTGTAATCCTTTCATATTGGGTAATAGAAAGGCGCACCTAGAAAGAGGTTGCGACGCCCCGGAGACGTAGGCCATTGTTTTGCCGAACTCCGTTATCATCCCGCGTGTTAATTTCTCTAAACTCATCTATTTACTTTCAATTGCAATTTATTTTCAGTTTTTGTTGAATTAGAGGTGCCCCTAAGTGCAACATCCCTACGGACTATACAAGATCTGTCTAACCACATAGAAGGTTCCACAATAGAGGCAAAAAGTCTCCAAGACAAAGCACAGGCATACAGCCCGTACGAGGTCCCCTACGAACCGTAGGACGCTAATTTGGAAAATCCAGCTGGAATTTGAAATGAACATAATTTAAGGAGGCCGAAAAGGAAGCCTCTAGGGACGTGATCTGGGGCATTAAATGAGATATTCCACACCAAAAAAAGGGGATTCACCACTAGAACTTGGACAATCTTTCTGGGAGCAAAAGACAAGAGGAGGAGAGGAGGAAGAGAAGTGAAAATCGCGAGTTTGCAACGGATCTTCGGATTTTCCACTGTTTTGTCATGAACTCATTCATTTCTTGTTATTTGTGTTATCTTGTGAACATGAGTAGCTAATTTACTTTGTTTCTAGGGGTAAGATGTAGTTTCTAGTTTTGTTTTGTTTGCATGCTATTTGGATTTTGTGTTGAATGCTTTGTTTTTATCTTGTTGTGTAGTATTTTGATTGCTTTATTTGTGCTTTCTTGAATTAATTAGTCATCCCGTTAGATGAATGCGCACATCTAATTGTTAGGAGCCAAGTCTATGACATTTAATCCAACCGAATAAAGTATATGAAGTAGGGTGAAACCAAAGAGTACCCGAAAGGTGAAACTTTCTTGGAGGCGAAAGTCCTTGGATACTTTTAGTCAACCAACAAGTAACTTAGATAAATTAGGCCAAAATGCGAAAGTTGAGGTTTAACGCATCTAACAGGGAAGTATTTGAGTCCGGTAATCGGGTACTAGGCCAAAATGCGAAAGTTGAGGTTAAGTATCTAGATCTGGTCGATAGAAACCCTAAACATCAGTATCAACGTAGAAAACAGTAGCTGCAACATCAACTCGAGGTCCCAAACGGACTGTACGGGAATCTGTACGAGCCGTATGCCTCGGGGCTGAACAGAAATGAAATCTGAACTCTGGAAATGCCTTTTTATCAATTGAAAACAACTTTAATTCTCTTTTATTGTCTTTTAAACTTGTCATAAATCAGTAGAATTGTTAGAACTAAACCAAACTAATTTCTCTCACTTCTAGAATCTCAAGTAATTCTAGGATAAGTTCGGTCATTTTCTTGCATCTCTATGAATCGATACCTGAGCATACTCATCGATAGGATAGTACACTTGCTATCTGATTTGACAGAGTATAACAAATGTTTAAAAGGTATAGCTTGCTATACTTAAACTTTGTAGCATATATTCTGTGCGAACAGACGTGCCCGCTCCACTCGGATCCACAGCATCTGCACCCACTGCAGGCTCAGCTCGTACTCCCCACCGTCTAACTCTAGGCATACTACATTTACCAAAAAATATATATATATTAATCAATCACAACTTAAGAAAATCAAATTCATGCAATTGAAAAATAATAAATTATTTATAATAAACTCCTAATTATATAATATTAATATATTCAATAATTATACAATAACTATAGTATATTCTATTATATTTTATAATAATTATTTAATATATTAAGAATATAACATATTTATTAAATAATTATATATTAATAACTATTACTAATAATAAAATACTAATTGAATAATTATAATTTACCAATAATTATTAATCAAAACATACAATTTATATAATATTTTTTTAATAAGAATTTAATATTTTCATAATATGTAATTATTTAATTGGAGTAAGTCTATGATACTATGCATATTATTGATTTGACTCATGCTACGGCTCAATATTTGAGTTATTGAAATCCTAATGGTCGATCCGAACTGTTCGTATTGTTCTCCATATTAATATGTGTTTGGAGACCAATTTTTACATTTTTTCAAATTTTTTTACTATTTTTTTAGATTTATTGAAAATCACTGTTTTCGGATGGTCCACAATTTTCAGATTAGGTGATTTTCTTAATATCTAAAAAAATCGTAAAAAAATTATAGAAATATACCAACCCGTGATATGCATAGTACCATAGACTCACTCTATTAATTATATAATTAATATAAAAATCATTGTTAAATTTTTACTTTTAAAAATAAAAATTATTTTGAAAATCAACAAATAAATAAAATTTACAAAAAACAAAATTAATCTTTTGACAAAAAAATGCATATTTTTAAACCATAAACTCTAACCCTAAATTTTAAAATTAAAAAAAAATTTGATATACATGCAATTTACTTGTAACAAAAAAATATATATGTCATTTTTAAACAAATATTGATATACTTCAAAATAATTAGTTTTACCTCAAATTAGTTTCTATTGATATATATATATGTTTTTCGCCAACTATCACAAAAATAATTTAAAAAGAAATTAATATGCATATTTTGAAATCATAAACCCAAACCCTACATTCTTAAACATTCAACCAATTGAACCATAAATTCTAACCCTAAATTGAGACATAAATTTTAGCCTTGAATTGAACCATAAACCCTAAATTTTTAAGTAATTCACAATTCACAACGATAAATCCTAAATTTAACTACAAACCCTAAATATTAAAAGCAATTCACAATTCACATCCATAAACCCTAAATTTAACCATATCACATTCAAACAATTTTTCTATAAATCATAATCCTAAATTCAAGCAATTGAACCAATTCGAGCAATTCAACCAATTCAAGTATCCAATTCGAGCAATTAAACTATAAATGAATCAAATCGATTCACATTCAACAATTCAAGCAATTCACCCCTAAAATCTAATCGAATCACAATCAACAATCAATTTAATCACATTTAACAATCAATTTAAACTAATCGAATCGAATCGAATCGAATTGAATCGCATTCACAATTAAACCTTAACCCTAACCCTAAATTAAACTAATCAAATCGCAATAAAAAAAACATACCTTCAATCGAGGAGGCTTCGGCTCGGTGGCGCGACGGGGCAGCGGCTTGGTGGTGTAGCGAGTGAGGGAGAGAGAGAGCAAGGGAGATGACAATGTCGTGGTGGGGAGCGGGTGGTGAGGCGTCAACCGGCGGGGCAGAGCAGGGACGCTCTTTTTTGTTTTTTTTCTTTTTTTCTGGTCTAGAGGCGGGGCAATGTGGGGGAGGGGCGTGAGGGTTCGGGTTGGGTATATGGGGCATGGGGTATGGGGCACCCGCGGGTGTGGCGCCTCACTTGGTTCATGGAGTGCCCCAGCGTGTGGTGCCTCATTCGGCTTGTGGGCCGCTTGGCGGGCTGGCGCTTCATATGTTAATTGGGCCGCCCGTAATTCTAGTGGTCAGAGCATATTTAAAAAAAAATGGTAAACATGGACATTTTTAAAATTTTGATTTTTTTAGGAATATTAATAAAAATGGCCGTAACTTCTAAAATGATGATCGAAAAATCAAATGAACAATTTCTTTTATACATTTACATCTCCCGTGACTTAAATTGTTTGAGCAAATCTTCTATGTCAATCAAATACTTACCTTTTTTTTTTTTTTTGGCTAAATTTACAAGTTCATTTTCATTACATTTTTTTTCCTCCGAATTTGATTCGGATCTTGGAGGATATGATTCTGACATCAGGGAAGAAAATGTGGATATATCCCCTCTGAATTTTGAATTTTAGTGGTGTTTGGGATGTTTTGATCGATTTTATCTCTCTATTTTTTTTCACCCCTCTCTGAATGTTTGAATTGTAATTCAAACTAAGTTTAGAGTTAAAATTAAAATAAATTTATTAAATTATGATTGATAATTAGAATTATATGTCAAAGAATCAAAAATTACAAGTCAGAGTATTAAAAAGTAAAAGTTAAAGCAATATTTTTTATCGAATACCTTATTAGTTAATAGATATAAATTCGATTAGTTATTTAAATCCGGTTCGATATTTTTTTGTTCCGCTCCCCCTCCCCCCCTTCCGACAAAAATCCTAAGTCCGCTCCTGCTCCTACGATACTGATATGTAGCCTTAGCACAGTAGCGCAAAGCCATATCTCTCTGAAAAACACTGAAATGTATCTGATTCCTTTAATATTATAAAAATAAAAATAAAATTCTATGATCGTTTCCTTTCTCTTCTTGTTTGTTTTTTTTTTTTTTCTAGAAAATGCATCTTTCTAGTACACTACTACCTAAAAAACTAAAACTAATATATATGGTTAAAAAAAGTTAATGACATACAGTTTCACAGCTGTATCAGCGCATTGCGTATGAAAGTATCAATAAAGCTGTATACAGTTGCAGAACTATGTACAATACTTTTTACATACACGGTTACCATAGCGAAACCTTGTCAGATTTCAAAAAGAGCTAAAATATAAGAGTAAAGATGTTGTTCCCCTTGAATCTGTCCCCTATCTATCCCTCTAACAACCTTCCTTTTTTGTTCTCCCATGTGATCAAAATTCACCATTTTCAACCTTCCTTTTTTGTCTCCCTAACAACCTTTCTTTTTTGTCCCAATCTGAACAGGTGTGAATATTATTAGTGTCAGATGTTAATATTGTTAGTGTCATATGTGAATACTTCATTAGTTAGATATAAATAGTTATATATATGAATATTTCATTTGTTAGATATTGAATACTTCATTAGTTATATATGAATACTTCGTAATTGTCAGTATGAATACTTCTTGGAAGAGATAGGGTGAGAGAGATGAATCTAACTTTGAATTTTGAATTGTATAAATTATTTTAAACATGTATGAATACTTTGTAATCGTCAGAATGAATACTTCATTTGTTTAGATATGAATACTTCTTTATTTAGATATGAATAATATATAGATTCGTTGTAGTGGTCCCCAATCTTGGTAAATGTCGCTTTCAAACGATTGTGGTCCCTAATCCAGGCTGTCACAAGACGTCAGCGGTCCCCCTGGTTGTTACTGGTCCCCTCCAACTTGTGTTTACATATGACGAATGGTTCTCATAATAAGTATGAATACTACAAATTCGTAGGTATGAATACTATACGTTTTGACTATTAATAAAATGACATTAATCTTGCTCTTTGGTGATAGTTAGCACGTTTTAATTTTTTTTTTGTCTTTTAGTGCGAGAGACAGATAAGGGACTGAAGTAGGAGAACTGTTAGTTGATCCCAAAATATAATATTTACACACGATCAGAATAATTGCTATTATTTGCAAGGATCGATTAGACACTCTGTTCCACACAAAAACTTTATAAGATTAAGGGGAATCATACACAGTTGGTTTATATCAACCGTATATGTTATCATTCGTATACAACTTTTATTTTAAAGAATTGCTTATGATTTTTTTATATGATTTATAAGGGAGAGCATCCGTATTTCTTAGTCGTTAAACATACATTGTTATTAGAGGTAAAAACAGTACGTATAATATGATTAATATCCGATTCGTATCCGAATAATAGATATATACCATATATTTTATTATATATTATGAAAAAATTTATGTTATTCACCATTATAATTAGACAAAAATTACGAACTTTAATATTTTCATGAATATCCGATCTAATTTGGACCCGTATCTGTTTTTGTCTGATATTCACTCCTTATTCGTATCCGAAACATGAAAAAAATGACATAAATATAATTTTACTACTATCCGCTCCGTTTTCACCCTATTTATTATACATCCGTATACATTCATAATTTAAAAAAGAGAGAGAGAGAGAGCTCGAATGTCTATTGCTTTCATGTTCTAATCATATCCCACATTTTTATATCTGATTTCAAAGTCCAAATAGACGATCCGAGCCGCTCAATATGATATTCATATTAAAATGTGCTCGGATATGAAATTTTATATTATTTTGAAATTTATTATTTTTTAAGATAGATACAAAATTATTGTTTTTAGATGACCAAAAAATTTTTGAAAAAAAAATATTAATTTTGTATCTATCTTAAGGAATAGGAAACAATTTTCAAAAAATATAAAATTTGGTATTCAAACACATTTGAATGTAGATATCATGTTGAGCAATTTGGTTCGTCTATCTGAACTTGAAAATCAGAGATAAAGCTGTAGAGTATAATTGGGGTATGAAAACAATGAGGCATTTGAGCCCTCATCTTAAAAAAAAATTCAACATTTACAAAATATAGAAAACGATATTAAATACTGAACATTCAATAATCAATATACATAAAACAATATTCAAAAGTCAACATCCAATATACATATACATCCATATATGATTTAACAAATATCCATATATAATTTAACAAATATGCACGGACTGTGTTTGAAAGATTTGCTACTTTAGAATTATGAAATTGTGGGTGTTCTATGATTTTATTATTTGTTTAATGAAAATAGGCTGCTAAACAACTATTGCTTTCGTAAGAAATATATATTTGAAATTCCATAGCCCCTTTATTACAACGATTAAAATTTCCTCAGCAAAAAAACTTCGAAATAAATATCATGCTCGTGTTTCTGTATTAAATAATATTAAAGGAAAATTCAAAAATATTTACAATTATTTCATTGTGGTTCATGATTTTAATATCATCTGTACATCCAAACATATGAAGAGTTGAATTGGACTTGTTTGAGCGAGTAATTTATCTTCCAAATCTTTCATATTATTTGATATGAACTATCTAATTTTCGTATTTCAAGATGTATATATGTTAAAGTCGTCCATAAATTAAAACATATGCAAAGTTTACAACACTTTCAAGATAAATACATGGGTCCGTTTTGTTTCCAAAAAAAATTACTCGGTTATGGAATCCCACGTGAAGAGAGATGTTGGAAAAAAAAAAAAAAAGGCAGAAGATTAAAAAATCCATGATTTTTCTGTGTATTTAGTATTTCTCAGTTATTACCATGATAAGTTTTATCCGGCAATAAGAAGAAACAAACATTTTTTGGAAGATGCATTCCAGCGAGCAGAGTTCCAATGCATTGCTTCGGGCTTTGGCTTTGATGTAAACCGAACGGGCCAGTAACTGGGTTCTAAATAAATTGCACTGTATCTTATATTTTAAACTAATGGGCCGATTAAACCCAAAGAAGCCCAGCCCGAACCAAGAACCCAATAGGTCAAGATATCTTGCAAGTTACCCACTTGGCGACTCCGTGCAAAATATAACTTTCTCATTCCCATTATGCCATCCATCGACATTTATCTATTGCATCAATCCCAAGGGTTATTTTGTCATTCGAGATATTCCATTATTCCTCCCCAAAATTTTCAGATCTCCCTCCGTCTCCCACCAAAACGAAACCCTTTCCCCCAAAATTAGATTCACAATTCGACTCGATTTCGGTTTCGATTTCAGTTTCCCGCCCAAATATTTCGATCCCTCCCAGAAAGCCAAGCCAACTTGGGTTTAAATTAGAACCCCGCGTTCAATTTTCTCTCCTGTCATTTTAGATCTAGGTTTAAACGCGACCGAGGTGAAGAGATCGGAAAATTAGTAGAGATCAAGAAGAGAAATGGCAGGAAAAGGAGGTAAAGGTCTTCTCGCAGCCAAGACAACAGCGGCGAACAAGGACAAGGATAAGAAGAAGCAACCTGTCTCTCGCTCCTCCCGTGCTGGGCTCCAGGTTGGCTTCCTTCCTTTTTCTCTTTTGTTGCACAAACTGTTTCCTTTTCTATTATATTTCTTTAATTCGGTATTATTCGTAACTTATTTCTTGTCTGTAGTCTTAATATCTTTGAAGTATAAGACAAATAATCCTCTTCTATTTATGCAAGAATTCTTCTATTTATGCAAGAATTATACGTGAAGTATCAGTAATTTAGATGTCTTTCTTAGAACAAAGAAATCTGTGTTGAGTTAGTCTCTGAACCTTTGTGAAGAGTATGTGATATTCTTTAAGTACTTTGGGGGTGTGGGGGTGTCAAGGATTAAATCTAGTTTCACAGGAGTATGTACAAAATTACGCCTTAAATTATTTTCTTGCAGTAAGCTATGCCCTCCTAAAAGTTCATTAACCAAAAAGAAAGAGGAGCACATGTAGGTTATTTACAAGGGACAGGATATACAAGAGTTTTCTATTATTAAAGCATCAATATTTTATCTGTAATTCACCCCTGTACAATACCACAGTTCCCAGTAGGCCGTATCCACAGGCAGCTCAAGCAGAGAGTCTCAGCCCATGGCCGTGTTGGGGCTACAGCTGCAGTCTATTCTGCAGCAATTCTAGAGTATCTCACTGCAGAGGTGCTGGAGTTGGCCGGCAATGCCAGCAAGGATCTGAAGGTGAAGCGTATCACGCCTCGTCATCTCCAGTTGGCCATTCGTGGAGATGAGGAACTGGACACTCTCATTAAGGGCACCATAGCCGGTGGAGGTGTCATACCTCACATTCACAAGTCCCTCATTAACAAATCCTCCAAGGAGTGAAATGTCAAATTCGTAGCAGTAAATTTTTAGGTCTGTGTTAGGGTTTGTGTTTAAGCTGTCAGAATTAACTTTTAGTTATATTGCTTGTGTTATGGCTAAATTTGGAGCATAAGCCTACTTGGTAATGTTGCTCGTTAGACTTTTGTTTGGCTTTGTTGTGGTAAGTTATGCTTAGTTTGAGATGACTTTGGTTAAGTTACTTTTGAAGCATGTATCTAGGTGGACCTCTTCAATGCATTGCTTGATTCTGTGATGTTTTGCCTTTTGGTTTGTGTTTTTTCTGACAAAATTTGTGTTGTTGCTTGGGTTCTTTGATTTTGTTGGTGATGATGAATGCTTTATTTGCACACATAAAATATTGGCTCTTTATGTGGATTAGGAGGTAATGGATCTGTTACAATTGTGATTTCACATAAAATTTCTTCAACCGTTATAATATCACAAGCAAGAATGTGTGAAGGAATTTGTCAAATTTTGATTGTAACACCTTCCGGATGGATTTAACATTGTTTGATTTTGTTATAACTTAGTCTACCCCAACTTGTTTGGGACTAAAGGCTTGGTAGTTGTTATTGTTGTTATTTTTATTATCCTGTAAGAATTGTGAGAATTCTTCTTGTTGCATGCCTCTTGTAATCGGTGGATACAATAGTGACGTGTGTGGGAGCCTCTATAGTATGCAGAGATGGCATGCACAGGTTTCTTTTTGGGTACACAAAGGTGGTGTCATATGCCATGCAGCGGAATATTTATGTGATTATCAGTTATTTGATTAAACCTCTGAGAATTCTTGAGATGACAATCAGTTTGCTTTGAGGTTCTTCTTGACTGAGGGTTCTTTTTTGTTAATGTCATGACTAAGGTCAGCTGAGCAAGCGAAGACCCTTGTCACCTTTTTCTCCTTTCATTTGTCCTTCTGATTGGTCTATGCGAATATTTCAATAGACCAAACAACTCTGGTGCGGGTCTATTTACATAACCTTTCATTTGTTTTGCTCAAACAGTTGTTTTACCGTACTGGTAGTACGTACCATCTTCATGTATTTCATTATTGACCTTCATTTTTTTTAATTCCATTTTTGAAGTTTGATATGGGGCTTAGGAACTCAGTACCTGTCCTGTACAAGCGTAGGTGATATTGGTACAGATTGGTGTGGCACATCAGTAGTGCCAGCGCTTAAACTGCTGCTGTCCATGTCGAGTGTCAGACTTACTTTTTCTTATTGCTAAAATCCTGGTTGATACTTTGGCCGTCTGCCCATAACACTATTCGTGTTTCATAAACCTGGTGCAAAATGTCTGTAACCTCACTTGTGATATAATGTGTTTTTTTTGTTCCGTAATCACACTGATTTGTGGTATAATGCTTGTCTTATAAATTTCTGAAGGCAACATCTTGCACAAGCTTAACATGTCAAATTTTCTTGCACTATTTTTATGGGATCTTGCCCATTTCTTTTGTTCTCATTAACTCTTCAATGAAAATATTATTTCTGTACATTTGATACTTTAAATTTCAAAGTCTCAGCAACCATTAAATTTCATTATCTCAAGTAAAACAGCTTCAATCGAATTATGTCTTAAACAATTTGGATTTCCATTTTTACTATCTAAAGCACCATTTCACTGAGCCTGAGGACAGTGGATTGTTTTTTTTTTTTTTTTTACAACATTATACTTGTTTAAAATTGAAGCCAATTGGTTGTGCTGTGAAAATTATTTTATTGGTTTTTATCTAAGGGGAAATTTCATGTATCCCCCTTAAAAACTTCAATATTACATATCTATCCCTCAAAAGTTTATAATATCATATTTGCCCTTCAAAATTGCAAAAACTCATATATTTACCCATTAGTAACTCTACAATATATTAAATATATCTGAAATTAATTAAATAACAATATTTGACTATTATACCCTTCCCTTTCTCATTCAGTCGTTCTCTGTTTGATACTTTCTCTTTGTCCGATGCCCACCAAACGCTCCACTCTCCTGCCAAATTTTCTTCTCCCCGCACTCACCCCTCTCCATTTGTAATGTGCAGTATCTATCAATTTAAAAACCAGTCTCTGGATGTGCTTTTTCCTGTCGAGACTTGGACAGAAAATTAAAGAACATGACTGTAAAATTCTTCTCCGTCTCTTTATCTTTCAAACTGAATCATAATTCAGTACAATATATATTAGCATGATCATATTTCATTAGAACAAACATTCAATTATTTGGTTCTTGCCAGAACTAAATGGTCTTATCATTTTGACTCGGCTTTTCGTTTGAGCCACTAATTCTTGTTGATACTGGTGAATGGGACCATATCGGTGTTTCTACAGAAAGAAATATCACATCAAATAAACTCTAAAACTCTTCTAATTTGAGTTTCGATTTATTATTGAAAATTGTCAATTTCAAGCACATTCGGTGTTACCTTTTGGTTTGATTCCTTGATAGGTTATGTTTTGCAATAGAAATCAGGTTTTTGTCTGGCTTTGATGCAAAGACTTCGTCTGAATTAACCTCAATTCATTCTCAGCCATTTCCTGCATAAATAAATGTAAAATGTAAACGTTCCAAATAGTTAGTTTGAGAAATAACATCATCACTTAAGAAATTGTATACATGTCGACCGGAGATGATTTATCTGATGTGGTCCCATTCACCAGTATCAACAAGAACTAGTAGCTTAAAAGAAAAGCCTAGTCAAAATGATAAGACTATTGTTTAATTCTGGCAAGAACCAGATAATTGTATGTTTTATCTACTGAAATATGATCCTACTAATATATATTGTACTAAATTGTGAATCAGTCTGAAAGAAAAAGAGACGGATAAGATTTGTAAAGTCATGTTCTTTATTTTTCTGTCAAAGTCTCGACAGGAAAGAGCACATGCAGAGACTGGTTTTACACATTACAAATGGAGAGGGGTGACAATGCCATATCGGAGAAGGGCGAGCGCATGGAAAAGAAAATTTGGTGGGACAGTGGGTGGTGGGCATGAGACGAAAAAAATGTATTGGGGAGAGAATGAGAAAGGGAAGGGTATAATGGTTTAATGGTCAAATATTATTATTTAATTATTTTTAGATATATTGAATATACTGTAGAGTTATAATAAGTAAATATGCGAGTTTTTGTAATTTTGAATGTAAATATGGTATTATAAACTTTTGAGGGGGAATACGTAATATTAAATTTTTTGAGGGGATACATGGAATTTCCCCTTCATCTAAATCCTGCTGAAATCCTTTATGCTCCCCATTTTGCCTTTGGAATTCGGAAATCCTTTGTACAAATAAAGGGCCGAATTGGGTTACATCTCGTGTCGGCTATTTTATTGGGTTTATCAGATAATTTGTAGAGGCTAATTTTGGGCTTTGATCATTTTAATCTGTAGAGTTTAGTTAAAAGTAGAGTTGGGTTTCCAATGGCATTTCTCTTCATTCACTAAAACCACATCTTTGCTTTGTACCTCTTCCTGGTCCGGCTGTAAATCATTTTTTCTCTACGCCTATTTCCCAAGTTAAATTAAAAGAGGAAAGAGCAAAAATAACTGCGCCTTGTGTAAAGGTTATGAGAGGTGGAAGTAAGTATCTATGACGAGTATCTCTGTGATTGACTGTGGTATTGTATTCACTTTACACAATTCCAGTCAAGCGGTCTTTATTTCAAGGTTGCCTTAGATGCATGAGAATATTTAAGATTTCAAGGTTGCCTTAGATGCATGAGAGTATTTAAGATTCATGATAGATTAAAATGGACGGTGTAAATTTCTCATTAATTCTACACGGTAGGAGGACCCACTGGATCTGAATTCAAGTATCTGCTGGTATCTAAGCAAAATGAACCTGTATCCTGTGAGTTAACTCAAATTTTGAGTTAAGATCTGAACTGTCTGATTTAAATCCACACTAATACTAAAGACCTTCTTACATTATAGACGTGGGCTAGATTAGTTTGAATTCTAATTGCACGGTTGAAAAAATTAACTCAAACGTAAGTTAACGCAGCGTTAACACACAGGATGTCACGATGTGGATTCAACTCATTCAAGCAAAATATAGAGGTTGTGCCTCTGTAAGTTTATTTATATTGATTTAATTTTTAGCATCTGTCCGTAGAGAGAGTTGTTTACTATTCAGCCACCTTTTCAATCTCATGTCTTTGGCATTGGGTCTTGTCATCTATTCAATTTGTTTTTTGTTTCATTAATAAAGATTGGAGATCAAACTATTCAACTATTTAATATCCACAAAAAAAATATTCTTTTCAGATTTTAAATATCCTGACTTCTCATATATTGTCTGTCAACACTCCAAGAAATTTGCAATATTTGTTCCCATATATAACAACAGTCCAAAGTCAACTCCTTTAACACTTCAGAGCAAATACCTGAGAAATACAAATCACAATAATGTAGTTTCAACCTTTCAAGAGAAGGGCAACCCATGAAAAGCTTTTGAGCAAAATCGTCATGGAGCTTTAGCCAAGTCAGCTCCAGAAATTTCAAAGAAGGTAAATTTATTGACACTGGCCTAATGATGGTGTTATTGATGCTGGTATAGACAGTCATCGAAAGATGCTGCATGCTTGAACAGGAGAAAACTAAATCAGGCATATCTATCAAATTATTACTAGAAATGAAGATATCCATAAGTAGTGGCCTAAGAAGCGCTACACGGTCAAGCTAGCCATCCGATAGAAGCATCAACTTCAAAATTATGACTCTCGCAACAAACTCTATCCAAGTTTGTTGGCGCTTGGTTATCCAAAAAACTGGTCATGAACCGCTTAAACCTAGCTGCAGATATTCTTAATACTTCATTATGGTCTCCACTACAATCATGACCGGATACATACCAAGAAATCATTATGTTTGATACGTAGAACTGGCACAGTAGCCCATGTGTTTTTCCATCTTTTGGACAAAATGCAGGTCTGCACAGCCTCTTTTGTGCTCAGAAATGAGAGGATATGGGTCAATACATCATCATGCAAGCTACTTATCCTATCAATCTCGACATTATTTTCATTAATAGAAGAAACTCCATTTTTCATGCATGGCCACTTAGCCCCGTTCTTGTTCATCTTTGAGCGCTCAAACAAGAATTCTCTGAAGCACCTCTTGTGTAGGATTCGTCCGCTTCTAATTTGGTCGAGAGGAGAAGTCGTATACTTGCATTGGTAGAAACGAGAGAATATATAGCATTTGCTGGTGGTGGCGCTGCTACTAATTTTATGATCTATATTTATGGTTTATTGGTTAAGTACTATAAGAAGCTCTAGGATCAGTTTTGGTATCTATATTTAAGTTAATTATACACATTCTACTAATTTTGTGATCTATATTTGGGGCTTATTTATTGGTAAAGTACTATAAGAAGCGCTAGAGTCAGTTTTGGTGTCTATATTTAAGTTAATTATATATAGTCTACTAATTTTGTGATCTATATTTAGTGTTTTGTTTAACAGAATGGCCATCGATTATCAAAATTAATATTAACTCGTATACGTCAGTAAAATCATTACATTTAGTAATAAAATATAATGTAATTCTGAAATATGTGTGTACAAGTCAGTTACCAAGTTACGATCACAAACTAATTAAGATAATTACAAGTAGGGACAGTTCAACTAATTTTTGTTTAGATTTTAGGATGAGAAAGGATTATAAATTGAGACCTGTGAAGAGGGAACCCTTAATGCAAAAGGTGACTTGTAATAAAGTAGCTCATACAGATAACGCAATAGAGAATCCTATCTATTTGTGTTGCAATTGATGTGTGGGGGGTTTTTGTGAAGCGGGTCAGGTGAAAGGACCTCATGTTCCTTTTTTTAAATGCATTTAGGTCTACTGAATTTTTAATTTTTCCTTGCAAAAAACATTTTCTTTTTCTTTTCTTTTTTGCATAGAGAAAATTAGAGGTCCACCGATTCAATTTAATTAGCATGTGTCATAATTAATATTATTTATGTTAAGATTTTAAATATATAAAGAGGACTGAGTTTTTTATTTTATTTCCACCACTATGCTCCATCAGACCGTCACGTATAATTTTGTCCATTATTATATATATTCTTTTTTTTTTCTCCCAACTTATTATACTGCAGTTCATTTTATGATATTTTTAAATATGATACACTTAATGCTTTGATAGATTATTCATTATTATATGGTTTCACTTTATTTTATGCATGATATAAATTATTATGTTGTGAGATCTTTAATTAAAATTTCAAGAGAGTACTTTTCATATGCCTCAATTATTTGTCTCCATTCTAACTCACAAGAATATCAAAACAAACAACTCATACGCTCCATTCAATGCGTATCAAGACTGAACATATTCTTATTTTAATATTAAGTGAATATATATAATCTAACAAAGAGAGATAAAATCTTACAAAGTGAATATATATAATTACAATTAACCGTTTATCTTAATATGTTTTTAAAATAATGCATTTCGTCAACAAATCATAAATTTTTGAATAATTAGTTTTGTACAAAATTTGACAAAAAAAATCAGCAAGCAAATTAATCACATATGAACTGTTGACTTTTTCAAAATATTATACAAACCAAATTAAATTAGTAATGTCATTTTAATATACTAATATGACTTGAATTATTTTAAACTATATGATTCACGTATGTTTAAAAGAAAAATTATATCATAATAAGCCATAGAAGTTTATTTCATTGAACTAATTATTCTTCATATTATATATTTATATGTATAATATAAGATATATTCACTCGGTGGTATATATGCATGTATTTTATAATCTTAGACATTTTAATGGAAACTTTTTATTTTGATCCGATTCGAAACCTTGAACAATAAATGGATGTAAATCTGATTTAAATCCTAATTAAAGGTTTTCATGAATAACAAATCAATCTGAATATCAATCAATATTATAATATCTTCATACATTGTGTTTTATTCACACTGTAATTTTTAGATTTCATTCTCGAGTCATGTGGTGTAAATATTTATGTACAGTTTCTCTTTAATGGAATTGTCAGTAAGCACTTTGCTAGCTGACCTTCAAAAAATATATATATAGGATTTGGCTAATATGCTATGGGTAGCTAAGATGCCTCCCTTGCTACGGCTCAATATTCGACTTTTCAAAATTCTAGCGGTCGATCCGAACCGTTCATTTTGTTCTCCATATTAATATGTGCTTGGAGACCTAATTTTTCATTTTTTGGAAATTGTTTACTATTTTTTTAGATTTATTGAATATCGCTGTTTTTTATGGTCCAGATTTGTCTGAAAAACAGCGATTTTCAATAAATCTAAAAAAATAGTAAAAAATTTGAAAAACAAATAAAATTTGGTTTCCAAGCACATATTAATATGGAGAACAAGATGAACGGTTTGGATCGACCATTATAATTTTGAAAAGTCGAATATTGAGCCGTAGCACGGGAGGCCTCTTAGCTACCCATAGCACCGTAGCCAAGTAAACTATCAGGATTTTTTTTAAATAATCAATGATGAGAATACAAAGAATCTTATTCCTAACATCGTATGAACTATGAACGCATATCCAGTTTATTAATTAATATATTTTCTTGTCAATTTAGCTCTTAATATAGTACGTCCACTTGATATCTTAAAAAATATCAATACATTTATGATACATTGACACTTGACACAGTTTTTGATTTATGAAATCTAGAAGCATGACTCCTACATTTTTACTTCAAAAATAAATAATTATAATACATTTGAATTATTTAATAAAAGACTTTGTCTTCCAAAACGATCCTAATAAATACCCATGTTATTTTAAGAAAGGAAGATCACACGTAACATTTTATTAGCATGTTTTCTTGTTTACATTTACACGAATTTAGAAAAGAAAAAGAAAAAATAATCAGGAGAATGACTATCCAACACATTTACCAGTACAAGTACCTAACTTTTTGCTACATACCAATTAAAGTACAGAGCCGACGAGAAAGAATCCTAAATATATATATTACAGATAACTAAACGCATATTAACCAACACATTTACCTAATATTTCATCATAAGTACGTAGCATCAAATTAGAGATGCTAACAAGCCGAGTTAGCTTGAGTTAAGTGTAATTCAAATTCAACTCGGAAAAATAACAAGTTGAATTGACTCAAATTGAGAAGGCAAAACCGAGCTAACTCACTGACTCGAACTCAACTCATGAGTAACTTGAGTTTCGTAATTCCACTCGTAATCAGTGATCCCAATTATCTACCACATACTACTAGCGGTCCGGGACTTTAAATTTTAAAATGTTAAATTATTGATATATGTCATATTGTCATATGATGTGCGCAAAATAAAAAAAAAAAACAATATATGAGCAAAATTATTAAAGAAACACAATTAACCAGTCCACAATAATTTTATTTTTATTTTTATGGCAAAGTAGTCCGTAAACATTCGTTTATCAAAGAGTCAAAACAATTTAGTGGTTCATAGACTAATGAACAATTTGCGTACTCACATCAGGACAATTGGTGAAGAAATTATTGTGTGAGACATGAATGTTGATGTGATATCTCTACCTGTTGATTTGTTTGTGAATGATTTAGTAGATGTAGTTAGGTGCGGCGGCTGTTTTATAAAATTAGATTCTTGCTAGGAGGAGAAGGTCTAGATATTAAGATATATAGGAATAGGTTTATTTCAACAAACTTATACAGATTAGAAAATGAGGGAACTTTTGTTTTCCCTGTAGCAGTAAAATTAGATTCCTTTTTCTGAGAGAAGCAATGTAAAATAGTCATTTTGATTCTTTGTCTTGCTAATTTAAGAATAACAAGGGAAATTATGAGGTCTTGATTTGTTCGTTTAACTCTCTGATTTTTAAGACTGAATTCCGACATCAAAAGTTCATTCTGATTCTTTATATAAAGCAAAAGTTCAAAAGATTTAAAAATAAAAATAAATCTTGATTAGTTGATGTATAATTCATTTTGAGCTAAGTTTATTTCATCTTAACCAACTCTTCTTGATTAGTTGATGTAAAGTTCCCGAGTAAAACACGTCTATTAATAAAGTAAGTTTTGGCAGCTGGGTTCGTAATTTATCATGAATACGCAGCATGACAATAATAGGCATATGTAACATCCAAGTTGATCATACTCTATATATACTTTGTGCAGTAGAAGCAAAAATGAAAAAAAATGATGCCCTAATTTAAAAAAATAAATAAATAGAGAGAGAGAGAGTTTTGGCAAAAACAATGCAATGAGTAAAATATTTTGTTTTTAACCATCAATTACGAACTTAATAAAAAATGGTATTAGAGAGAATTTCATAGAAACCACAAGTCATGATTCTTTTTTAAAATTAGAGTGTAGATTTTATCCACATTTCTTCCTTGATCACTTGAATCTCACAAAAAAAGATCTAATATTGTTGTACAAGGATATTAAATAAATTTTTAAGAGGATGAATTTACTTGACTTTACAAGAAAAAAAGGATAATTTTAAAAGGTAAAAAAAATATCATTTTATTTTTCTTGGCTCGTTAGCAAAAATCAATTTTCTATCCTCTTAAAATTACTCCTGCACAATAGCTGCAATTTTATTTTGTCTCTAATAAAGGAGACTAATACAAAACATTAATGGACAAATTGGAGATGATTAGAAAATTGATGGACTAGCTAGCTTGTAATTTTGATTTAGAACAGTATCACTTAAATTTTTTGGGCTGATTAGTAAATTGGAGATGCAAATTGAGGAGCTCAATTTCAAATTTCTAATATTCAGAGATGCTAATTGGAGATAATTTTTATGGACTGGTTAGGAATTTTTAACGTTAATTAATTAATTATATTTTTTGATTTAACTAACTTTCATTACATTTGAGGGGCTGGATTTTAATCTTTTGATTTAACTAACCACCATCGCCCCAGCGCTCATCATTGGTTGCCAGGTCATGACTCGATGTAACAGATTTGACAGAAATCAATCGTATGACAAGGAAGAAATGGGTTACTAGCTACATTCTTTTGCACATTGTGGTACGTTTGTATGGAGGCAAAGAAATGAGAAGACTTTTTTTTTTTTACCAAAATTAATTTGTCCAGACCTATAGTTAAATAAACATTATAATTAATACTGCAAACATATATATATATATATATATATATATATACATTTCAAATGAATTTAATATTCATATAATTAATTTTTCAAAATTAAATAATTTAATATGAACACCAACTTAATTGAAGCTCGTAAATTATCTAGTGATGACTCAAATTTATCCATAGAAATAGCAGAAGGTGAAAGCAAATCCGGCACATCACAGTCGCACCACTCTAATTTTTGGGTATTAATTTGTTGCACAAAATCTCAACTACCTTGTCGCGTATCTTGAATAATTGCCATTGATTTCAAAGGGCAGAAAAGTCATTTTCAATAATATTATAAAATTGAGTATCTTTTATAATTTGATATCTTTCTAATCACCAGACCTATGCATTTAGTGAAAATACGTTTTCGATAAAAATGGAAAATTGTTATATTAATTTGATATCTTAGGACATACTGGTTAGTTAGATATACACAAGAATCACCCAAAAAGTTATTCATTATCAGGTAGTACATAGAATAACAAAATAATTAGATCATCTTAAGATTATGCACATGTGCACAGGAGGACAAGCTATTGGAAACGTATCCATAAAAAATATAAAAACTGTAGTAGTATAGTGTCAACCTGAGATCTAAATCTTAAGTCAAACAATATAACTAAGAAAGCTTGAAAGATCTTCCAGTCGGTGGCAATTAGTGGACAAACAAAAAATCTGCTCGGAAGAGAGTTTATCAATATTGACAGTTCTTGACAATCAGGATTGAAAGATTGTGTTATATTTGTCTATTCTCGTTTTACCAGCACTAAAAAATGAGTCAATTACTTAAGCTTCATGTGCAAAACATATAAAATGTGAAAGTTTCCTTTATTGATCCTCAATTTGTGCAATCAACACCCAATGAGCCAAGTTAGAAAACACTCTGATTCTTACCAGACTATAACGATACTCAAATTTAGGTAAACAAGGTGCCTCTCCAAACTGACCCAATTTGCGCCAAAATACTGTAGGGATTTCATGTGTATGCCTATGGTGAGAATTAAAATTTTTTCCAATTACCACTTGGCTCAATACACAAAGGACGTTATTTATATGACAATAGCAAACAAGAAACTTCTTAATAGTTTCATTAAGCACCTAATGTGTACTAAATAAAAATAAATAAATTTATTTATTTCTTATACAAGAGGAGATAATAATTTATACCTAAAGAGATTGTCAAATCTCTTGTTAGAGGGAAGTTGATTTCCCTTCTAGATCTCTTGGAACCGCCGTTCTCTTGGAAGCACCTCTTGGTTCACCTTGAACCTAAACAACGAACTACCACACCTCTTAGATAGATGGATGTGAAGTTCAAGGCTTAGATACAACCACCTCTTGATCTTTAAATCAACAAACTATTTGATTTCTTGGTGGCTAAACCTAACAAGAGAAGATGAGAGAGCAACCTTCTCAACTTTTGGTCAAGGAGAAAGGAAAAACGTGGCTACTCAAAGGGGCTGATTTTGGCAAGTGTTATAGGCAGAAAATTAGCTTGTTTTTCTCCAAAATGAGCCCCCTTAAATAGGCAAGGGTTAGGGCAACCCTTTGTGTAAGGTTTGAATCAATTACACAAATGCCACTAGCCTTGTTTAGCCATCTCATGCTCTCTTTAATCTCATCTTATGGTTGGTTCAATAAATTAATTTATGAACAAATAATATTATTCATATTATTATATTATACAATATTTATATTATTCTTATAATGTATTCAAACATTATACCAAATAATATTTGCATAACTTCATAAATTTATTTATGGTCTAAGCATGTCATATTATGACATTTTATTTTAGCATTTCATCACATATATTTTATCTTATACATCATTATGAAATGTAAAATACTTGTTGTTTCTCTTCAGTTGGTGTGACCGTATAGAGGATCTATGTCATCTTGGCAATAATATAAAACTTTATATTATTGACTATAAGAGGTTCTATCATTACATTATAGTTATCCAAACGACATAGTAAATCATTTACTCAATCCACTAATTTTGTGTCTATCATTGTCACATGATATTATGAATAATATGCAAAATAGGATCGTGTCATTTTTGCATTATATTCGTTTTCTTGGTCTCTCAAGTGAATTATAATTATAACTACATCAGTTATATTGCATGCGATATAATTTCACTTTACCAAGGGGCCCAGTAATATCATAACTCAAATTGAGGGACAATGATAATATTAACATATAGATTTCTCCCGCACAAGTTGTACACAACGAACTGCTATTTTATTCCCATCATAAGATAGTATTTAAATAGCAATCACATTATATGTTTCTCATGTGAAAAACCTACACATCTCATATATAAGATTCTAAAGACACAATGGAAACATTAATGACACAAAACACAATCCATATAATGTTCCATTCATTTAGGTCATGTTCAATATATAAAATACACATTTTATATATTCATGTAATTAAATGATAATCCTTTATCAACATTTATAGAACTTCAATGTACTTTAATCTACATGACAATCTTCCTCGGTAATTAATGTTCCTCCTTAATTACCACGATTGTGAACTTATTTAGTGATTAAATGTTTCTCATCTTAGGAGTTCTATGATTCAAGACCAAGAGCATCTTCTTGAATACTTCCAAAGATATAACATATAAATCTCAAGGAACAAGAATAATAATATTCGTAATAAAATCATGAACAACACATAAATTATTATTAAAAAATAACTTTCAAAACACACATCCTTCAAATACTACTCTCTTAAACGTATCTGATGTCAATTCAATTCAATTTTTGCACGAGATCTACTCCTGAGCACATTGGAGAGAGAAGACACGGTCGAGATCTACCTCCAGGAGCAGAGGTGCTCGCCTCTTCCACCTCCATGAAATCCAGAAGCGAAGAGGCAGGAGGCGGGAGGTGCTCATCTCTTCCGACAGCAAGGCCTCTGATGAAGAGGGGGGAGAGAATTGGGCAGCCGCAAGAGCGAGCTTTGGGTTTCAGTGAAGGAAGGTGAGATCAAGAATTAAAAGAGAGAGAGAGAGAGAGGGAATGAAAGTCGGGTACGGTTAGAGTAGTTAAGAAGTGAGTAGTAAGACGGTGAGTAGTTAGTGTTGTTTGTACAATAATCCTTTACGTCTATTTGACTAATTTGCAAAAATATACAATTATTGAATTTTACGATTTCTTCAATTTTGAGAATATGTAGGTCCAAGAAGAGTAAGAACTGCAGTATAATATGCTTGGACTGAAGAAATCACGAAGACTTTTATCAAGAATACAAATTGTAAAATCAGAAACTTAGTAAAGTATGTGTGAGGTTGATTAAAATGGGATAAAACGTTAGTAACATTTTCAAAACGTTGTAACGTTTTACGTTGGTCTAAAACAATAAACTGATCAAAAGAAGAAACTATGTTATAGCGTTATAACGTTATACAAACGTTGTGACGTTTTACAAACGTCATAACGTTATACAAACGTTGTAATGTTTAACAGCTACAAAACTACAGAAGCACAGCTGTTCAATACCAACTAGAAACGTTGTAACGTTTTAAGTATATTTAAGTTTCAAATAACTTCTGTTTTGATCAAGTTCTTACAGGTTAAAACGTTGGTAACGTTTTACTAAGCTGTTAGAGAAGTAAAACCCTAAAATCGCATTTGAATAAAATGTTGTAACGTTTTATAAAACGTTGGTAACGTTTTATGTCAAACAGCTCATTTTTGAGCTGACACTATAAATAGAGTGATGGGATCTCTTCCTCATTATCTCAGCCGACCCTAATCATTTTAAAAGCGATTTTCTGAGAGCTTAGTCTACTCTATTGTTGTGAGAGCTTAAAACTTCAAAATCCCTCAAGCAACCTCAAACCTACTTCACTAATCTTGATCTAAATTAGGTTAGAGTGATCTATTGAGTGTTCTTTTTGTGTTCTAGACAATCGAGACCTTGTTCTCATCTCTTTGAGTTGGCCGTTTGACTTCCCGCTTGGTGTGTAAGGGCTCAACGGTTCACAAGTTGTAATCCTTTCGTATTGGGTAATAGAAAGGCGCACCACTCAAGGTTGCGAAGCCTTGGAGACGTAGGCCTTTGTTTTGCCGAACTCCATTAACATCCCGCGTGTCAAATTTCTTTAAACTCATCTATTAACTTTCAATTGCAATTTATTTTCAGTTTTTCTTTAAGTAGAGGTGCCCCTAAGTGTAACAAAGTGGTATCAGAGCAAGTTACTCAAATTAAGGCACACTTAATTGGAGTTAGATCAATTTAACAAATGACACCCTATAGATCCGTGAAGGAACCTCTAATTTTTGGTACTACCACCAAAAATTTCATGCATTGGAAGAAAACCATGATTAACTACTTGAATATCCTTGAGGTATGGGATGTGATTGAAAAGGGTTACACACCAACCTTTACTACCATTAGTACCAACAGTGAAACCGAAACTAAGATTGAAACTCCCGATTCCAAACAAACCAAGAAGGAAAATGATCTTGCAACCAATGCA
>JARJHM010001372.1:0-33980 GCA_033356055.1 Carex pumila | reverse complement strand
GGTTATTAAATTGCTTGACTGCGCAATTGTAGAATTTAAGTTGAATTAACTTCGGGTTATATTTTCATCCAATGACCTATAATAACTTCTGGTTATTATATTAATTTTATATGAAAATTTCTAATGAACTTCAAGTTTTACTTGGGAATAACTTCAGGTTATTATTCATCCAGTGGCCTATAATAACTATCGGTTATTATATTAATTTTATATGAAAAATTCTAATAGAACTTCAGGTTCTAAATAAACATTTAGTTTTGATAATAACTTCAGGTTATTATTCCATCATTCACTTCAAGGAATGAATCTTATAAACTAAAACAAATATAATCAAAAATTTAAATGAAATTTAAATTAATGAAAGATATAAAAATTAATCACATAAATTACTTACAGGATTACTTTGTAACTTTCGAGCAATTCGTGCTGATAACGTGTTGTAAAATAAAGATAAAGAAATCAAACAAGCTATTGACAATGTATAAGATAGCTATCTTTTATTCTTATTCTTTTCTTGTGTCAAATACAATCTTACAATCCTTTATTTATAGGTAGAAAATGTAAATAACAAGTCATGGTAAATTAATTGTATTGATAAATGAGAAGAGAATAACATAAATCTTTATGAGGAGTTTTGAAGTAATTATAGAAGAGTTGCAAATGAACATCCATCCATAACTTATTTTATTTATAACAGTTTAGTTATTATTATTTTTTTATTATTACGGTTTGAGAAACACATTAATTGTTTATTCTTATCCATTAATATTAATTTACTCCCTTCCGATGATGACACTTATATACTCTTTCTTTGACCACCTTTCGATCATTAAGTAATATCTACAAAGTTAAAATTATAATTTACAATTAGATATACATTAACTGACATCCTTTCGTTGTAATTAGATGTGCTTTAACCGATCATAACCGCCCCTTTTAATAAATTCCTTGCCGTAAACCCTGTTTTGCCCCAAATCAAATATCTCTTTAAATTATCTCCATTCATTGCCATGCCTCTCTCTCTCGCACCCCAAAAGAAAAAGAAAAAAAAAACAAAAAATAAAAGAAAGAAAGAAATAAACAGAACTTATCATCACAATTATTTTGATATTCGATTTCAATATCCGATTTGAATTATGACTACGCTGCCGTGATTCTAATATGTCGTTGCGATTCGATTTAGAATTCTGAGTATCTCGTTATCAGGTAATCGGATTTCTCTATAACTGTGTTTTTGTTTTGTATGGTTGATTTAAATATTAGTATTGCATATTAAATTATGATGGCATATTTAACGGAGTAGCGGGTCTGAGGTTGGAATTTGATAAGTGATTGTAGCCTCTCACTGTTGGATGGATTTCCCAGTTAGTTGGTGACCTTCCAATGTTGGATGGATTTCCCATTGGATTGGCAGATTAAAGGAATTGTGTTATGAGAATGTGGGAATCGCCTGTGATAGGAATTACACGTGTGAATATGATGTGACTGGTTTTATGGATAACTTAGACTGACGTGCTATTGCTGGTTAAATATGCGTGCATAATTAGATGTGTATTTGAGTAGATTAATCCGGCCTATTTGATTGATTGTTAAATAAAGCCAATTGTAGAGAAGCGTGTCGTTAAATAACCGGTTACTGAGCTTTGTAGCTGACTCCGTCTTGTTATTTTGTTTTTCTTTTTGTTGGCGACGTAGGTTGACAAGTCAAGGAAAAGTGTGAAGATGCTTATATAATCACGCTCCGGATGGTAAAAATATGGGGTGTGATAGATTAAATGCATCTGTTTTATGTATAGAAGTCAAAATTTAGTTAAAAACATATCCACCACATGTACTGCTACACGACACGTTACAATTAAAATTGAACAAATTTTGAAATTTAGCGATATATTTATTTGTTTTTTTTTTTGTTTCCATATTTCTCATTTTCAATTAAGAAGACTCCATCTTCCATTTTCTTATTTCTTTGTTTTCTTACTTCTTCTTCGTTTCTTTTTCTTTGTTTCTATATATATTGGTGTGGGCAATTTAGAATATATTTCCAATATATAATAAATCAATGTGTGTGTATTCTATAAATTGGAAACAAATAAGAAAAAGGATATAAATTGAAAACAAAGAAGAATATAAATTGGAACGTGTGTGTGAATATATATTTGTCTTATAATATGTGTGTGTGTGTATCCTATACATACACACGATAACACTTTTTATTTATGTTTTTTGATATCATATTATTTATTGATATTGAATTGTTGTATCATATTTAATATTAGATTCGAATCGAGCTATTATTTGATACCATTGGTACTTAAAAATAAAGAATCATCACATCATCAAATTGTTATCAGATGTCACAATTAAAGTTAATTAAAAATACATAATCATATAAATTTTCTATTAATATGCGTTTTAATTTTTAAATAGCTATTAGTTTTCTTGATATATTTATTTCTTATAATATGTTCCGTTGCAACGCACGGGTGTAATACTAGTAATAGTTATAAGGATGTAAAAATAAAAACACAACAGGGTACAAATAGCACAATAGAGTTTACAATATCACATAATTATTCAACTGGCTATATTAGAGTTATTACATTTAATATACCTCAATCTCACAAACAAAACCTTAATTTTAATTTTGGAAAAAACTATCCGCATAAAAAAAGTAAAATATTTTATCTAGCAGCTGTTATTTTCAAAGACATAAATAGACATAATTTGTATTTCTAACGACTAAATTTAATAAAATAAACAAAATTAAAAACAAACAAACAAGAAATTAAAGAAATATTATCAAATTCTTATTAGTAACAACATAGTTAAATGAAATCATATTACACTTCCTCATACGACGCCGGTTTTGAATAATTCAAATCAGATTGAAAAGTTAAATGAAAAATCTAGAAAATAATATAGGCGCCGATTTAACATTTTATATATTTTTTTTTTGTAAATAGTTGATTTTCTCTAATATCTAATATCTAAAATTATAGGAGAAAGTTTAAACTCACCAGTGTGCAATGAAATAAAATTAATATATTTATTTAAACTCACAAGCAATTAAATTTTCTCATGTGATATTTATAGTAGTTAAGGTAGTTATTGAGGATTTTTTTTTTTATTTAGAATTACTATAAAATAATTTAACAGAACCAGCCTTATAGATTTGGATTTTCGGAAACTAGCCTCCACCGGTCCTAGGGATCGGTGGAGAAGAAAAAATACCATCTACACCGGTCCTAGGGACCGGTGGAGGCCCATTCCACCTCATTTTAACCCGTTTCCACACAGATGCATCCATTGCCACAGAAAATCCGTAATTTCTCTACACCGGTTCCTAGGATCCCTGTAGGCCTGTTTTCTAACTCACCCCGCGGGCTCTTCTTCCTTCTTCCTTTTTCCTCTCCTACCTCTTCTTTCTTCTAAAAACCGTGAGCACCGTTTTTTTTTTTTTTTTTTTTTTTTTATTCTCTCAATATACTCAATCAATTTTCAATCCAATTGTCTTAAAATTTTTGGATCGTTTAAGAGATTTGAAAACTCTTCAGATCTACAATTTTGACAAGGTAAATATCTCTCTTTTTACTATTTTTATTTTAACCGAATTAAAAATAAATAACTAATTTAATTTAGATTATTTTTGTAAAATGTAGTGTTAAATTAGTATTTAGTGTAATTTAGATTGATTTGGAGTATATTTAGTAATTTAGTGGTAATTTAGTGATAATGTAGTGTAATTTAGAGTTAATTTAGTGTAATGTAGTGTTAATTTAGAATTTATTTGATATTAATTTAGTGTAATTTAGTATATATGTAGTATAAATTTGAGTGATTAAGTGTTCATGTAGTATAATGTAACTCTTTAGTAATATGTATTATAATTTGTGTAAAATTAGATAAATGTGTGATGAGTCCCATGAAGTTTAAAATTAGATAAAATTATAAATGTGTAAAATTAGTAATTTTCATGAAGTTTAAAATTAGATAAAATTATAATGTGTAAAATTGGTAATATTCATGAAGTTTATTATTAAAATCAAAATTAGATGATATGCTGTTTACATAAATTTTGATTATTGTAGCCATATGCTTGAAAAAATGTTTGTTTATATAATTATGTGTGATGACTCTCATTAGTTGCAAAAATATTGTTTATCAAATTTTCTAACAGAGTCAATGGATAATATGAATTATCCGGAGCTGCTGAAATTAGCACCACAGAACCACAGAGCATGGAAAGTTCGTGATATGGTAATTTTGATTATATCTATTAATTATTTGTTGCAAATAAATATTATATGAAGTATTTGAAGGATTTATAATGTTTTATTTCTTTTTGGCAGCCTTCCTTTTCATTGAACCAGATAAATTCACATCAGACTAGTGTTCCTTACAATAGTCGGATGGATGATGCTCTGAAGAGATTAGGGTTGTATCAAATTGCTCGCCTCAATGATTGCAAGATTGATCCGCATTTGATTAGTGCCCTGGTTGAGAGGTGGAGACCGGAGACCAATACATTTCATCTACCTGTTGGTGAGATGACAGTGACGCTGGAAGATGTTGCATGTCTATGGGGCTTACCGATTAAGGGTAATTAACTAATTAAAGTTGTTTATTAGTTAATTTAAATCCCTACTTTTTTAAGGTGAATTGTTGATTGT
The DNA here is from genome assembly GCA_033356055.1 of Carex pumila. Taxonomy (NCBI): domain Eukaryota; kingdom Viridiplantae; phylum Streptophyta; class Magnoliopsida; order Poales; family Cyperaceae; genus Carex; species Carex pumila. The sequence goes on along the minus strand of JARJHM010001372.1, from coordinate 29,310 downwards.
ATAATTCTTTTAATTTGCAGGTGACCCAATTACTGGCACCAGCGATACTGATTGGAACCCATACTTAGAGTATGATCTAGGAGTTGATCCGGCTCTTTTTTACGATAACCTCATTGAGACAATGCCATATAAATATAGGATTTATAATCCTAACACATCGAAAGAACGATTGTCCGTCTCTGCTTATTCGATTAGACTGAAATGGGTGCGTGCCAAATTTAATGAACACTTACAAGATTGGCACAGTGATGAGAGAGTTGCACAGTACACCCGAGGTTTTTGTATGGATTTATTCGGGTCAGTTATGTTTCCGGATTCTAGTACGGATGGAGTCCCTGCGATGTACTTGCAATTCATCAATGATTTAGATACTCCAAGAGAATATAATTGGGGAGGTGCCGTACTCGCACATCTCTATCGAGAGTTGTCGCGTGCTTGCCATGCGGGAGTAGACACGATAGCGGGTCCGATGTTGTTATTACAGATTTGGTCGTGGACTCGATTTACTATTGGTCGGCCTATTCCTCGGGACGAGCCACCTCCCTTTGGTGGTGCAGATGAGGATACGAGAAATGCTTTCGGTGTGAAGTGGACCACTCGACATTTGTGGTCACGCAACCCTCACTTAGGTATAAAGAGTTATAATTCGAGATGAATTCGATAGATTTATAATTATTTTTTAAATTTTATATTTTTTTGACAGGTGGTACAGCCACGTATAGAGATAGCTTCGACAGACTAGCTGATGAGACAGTTAACTGGCGACCATATGTTGATTACTATGATCAGTTACCTCGACATGTCCGACGACAAAAGAGGTATTGGATGAGCTGCGGTTACGTGATCCATTTCTGGATGGTAGAGTATCAGCATGCAGATAGGGTCATGCGCCAGTTTGGTAAGCACCAAGAGATCCCGCCTCCTCCTCCTCTACCATGGGATGAGATCAGTTATTTAAGAGATGCGTGGCATCACGATGGCAACTCAACAAGGGATGCTTGTTGGAAGATTACTCATAGTGAGTTCATCGAGAAGCCTGCAATACTAATTAGAGAGCGAAGACCATATGACATGGGGAGGCATCATATGTACATGCATTGGTTCAACGCGCGTGGTATGAGATCAGTGTATCTATCAGATAACAATCCGGAAGCTCTACGACGTCAGCCTCCCCCGCGGACAGGAGATGTTGCAACAATGGAGTACGTTCCTCATGGTCATAGGCATGACCCTATCTGGTGTAGCCAATTGGCGGGAATTAATCTTTAAAGTTCAGGTGTGGATACAAATGCTGCTGCCTCAATACCAGCAGATTCTCCTCTACAAAAACACATATTTCACATAGCTCTGGACTGATTTTTACAAAACTGTTTTACATGCATATAGATCATGACTTGAGGTAAATTTTCATATAAAGAACACAAAATTTGGTGTAACCAATTGGCGGGAATTAATCTTTAAAGTTCAGGTGTCAACACAGCCAATTCTTGATACAATAAAAATGTCTAAATAAAATACATCCCTAATAATACAATGCAATGTCAACACATCCAATTCTTAGAATACAATAAAAATGTCTAAATAAGAAATATTAATGCATGTCATAGCATGATATAATATAATTTGTAAACTTAGAAATTCCTAGGAGTTTATCGAGTCGATGCACCTGTTAACTCTATACTTAGTTGTGCTACTGTTTAGCACGGCTAACTCTATGTTTTTGGTTATGTGAAATTTAGCAATTTCTGATTTTAGTTTGGCTTTGGATTCAAACATTTGACCTTCAGCAAATTTTTCATCTAACCTGGGGGGGTTTGCAAAAAATGCACGATCCTTGTATGGCATTGGCAATTCATCGTGGAATGATGAACATGGATGTCTATCTCCTCGATTGAGGAATGGGATCGACTTGTGCCAATCCTTCAATATTTCTCGGGCGTTCATTTCAGCCTCATATTCATCCATATCTGCATCCCATGCTTCAGCCGAATCATCATCATCAAAAGAACTTGTATCAGATTCTATGTCTTGATCTGATTGCTCACAAGGGTCATCACCGGCTCGAACCGGAGGTGTGTAGGTGGGTACAGGTACACTACTTGAGTCAGGATGAAAGCCGGTCTGAACCGACGGTGTGTTACTACCTCCAGGCAAACTATCTGGACACGGATCATAACTGGTTTGGTTTCTAGCCTGGTGCGCCTCAGCTACCAATTCTATAACCTTGAATCCAGCCACTTGAGTTGCAGTTTGTTTAATGACATCCCAAGTTTCCTCATTTTCTATCAAAAGTAGTGAGAAATGGTACGATCCGGGTTGTGCTGTGTTCATACGTACCTTGATTGTCAATTTGACTTGACTCGGAAGCAATTCAAGCCCAATGTATATTTGCCGTCTTATAATAGCAAAACTGGTAGAATCAGATACGGTAAAGGTGAATGCAGCTCCTATGTCATAACCTACACCGGTTGAAGTGTTTTGGAGATTACCACCATAATATACATTGATCAATAGCAATGACATTTTGCTGAACAAAAATCAAACACTAAATTAACTTCAAATATTTTTTAATTTTACAACACTAAATATAAATATATGAGTAAAAAAAAACTCACAATAATAATCAGGAGACGATGCTGAGTACAATGGTGGTGGCGATCTATTCATATGGCAACTCCTCTATTGAATTTGAAAAAAAACGAAGTAATGAAGAAAAAAAATGAAAGAAGAATGGTGGCTGCGAAGTGAAGAAGAGAAAAGAGAAGAAGAAAGGTGCGGGTTGCATCTGTAATAGATCTAAACACTCCACCGATCCACAGGATCGGTGCAGAGGTGATTTTGAGCTACACCGGTCCTAGGGACCGGTGTAGGATAATTCTGTGTGCCTCTTCGTGCACCGGGCTGTGACAGCATAACTGGGTCTCCACCGGTCCCCAGGACCGGTGTAGAAATCACTTTTTTTGCTCCACCGATCCCTAGGATCGGTGGAGGCTAGTTTTCTAAAATCAAATCAACCAATGCTTGTTTCCACGAAATAATTTTCAATAATTCTATTTAAAAAAAAAAATCGTTATTGAGCATGCAACAAAAAGTGTGCAATAAAATAAAATAAAACGCATGTAGAAGAAATGTAAATGAGTGATTGTACGTACATTATGTATGTGTGACAATTTTTTTTTCTTTTACTAAATTCAGACTTGATTCATGTCTTTCATACTTCATCATATATTGTATCTTTAATTTTAAAGTCTAATATGTTGATCTAAACTGCACAATACGATATGCATACTAAAATATATTTGGAGATGAAATTTATAATTTTTGAAATTTTTTTACTATCTTTAAATAGACAGAAAGTCACTGTTTTTGACAGTCGAGATACAATGATTTTGTACCTATTTTAAAAAAATAGTAAAAAATTTGCAAAAATTATAAAATTTCATTCCAAAGTATATTTTAGTATAAATATTATGTTGAGCGGCTTGGATTGACAATTTGAACTTTGAAAATAAAGATAAACAATATGGGGCATTGGAATCCTTCTCTTATTAATAATATACGTAAGATGTACCAAAATCAATTCATATATTATCAATAATATCCAGGGGTGAAAACGGAGCGGATACGGAGCGGATAGTGCTGATATCATATCCGTCGGATAATGAGTGGATACGAATATGGATACGGATAGTAAACGGATATCAAAATTCAAAACCAAATCCGCCTTAAACGGATACAAATAGTCTACGGATACAGATTCGAATATGGATATAAAACGAATAATGGTCGGATAATTAAGATATATGAACTTTTAAGATACAAATATTAATTAAAACATTAAATATAAATATTAATGGACTTATAAGAGATGAGAGATAATCTATTCATATAATATATATATCAAATAAGTGTATGGTAACAAAAGATGTTGTGGTGTAGTGGTTTGAAGTTTAATCTAAAGGCATTGAGATAGGAGGACATGGGTTCAAATCTCATCTATAACAAATATTTATTTCTCTTTTATATGGGTCCGGTCAAACTATCCGAATCCGGATATCCACTCTGTTTAGGACTCCGTATCTGGATCTTTTATGAATTTCTGAAAATTATCCGAATCCGTATCCGGAAATTATCCGGAAGCGACCTCCAGACAGAAGGATAGTTCACTGACGACAGACGAAGATTGCGGCATTTTACTTTTCGTCGAGTATTCCTTCTTTCCGGCATAAAGCCAGTTTGCACCTTCCTGACCTTTCGGATCCATTGCTATTGAATAGGCAGCGTCAATGGGATAATCCCCTTTGATAAGCTGTTGGGAGTTATTTTCCAATGGAAGATCGACTGGAAAATGGATTCCTCTAGAAAACCTATCAAGTAATTTCTACGGATGTTGAACACTCCCTATTCCATCTCCTTTCTAAAGGAGATCTGAGTGAGGATGTGCCTGGTGGGCCAATATTATCCCATTCGCTTGATTTTCAGTTTAATCTTAGGGGCCTGATTGAGGGGCTCCACATAGGCCAGAGTGTACCTCATCCATGATTTATTTTGCTTCACTTGATGACACACATTGTAACCACATCTGGTCATAAGACCTTCTATAGAGTGTATCATTTGCGAACACAAATCGAAGAGCTCTTCTTTGCGTTAGTTGTTCCTGAGTTGGATTTCTGAAAATTATCCGAATCCGGATTATTCGGATTCAGATTATATCCGAATACGGAGCGGATATCCGCCAGATAATCCGGCTCCGTTTTCACCCCTAATAACATCTCTTAATTAGCCAAGTTCAATGATATAATACTAAATCAAGTCACAATAATTCAAACAATTCAAATACTCCTACAAAGAAAGAGAGAACAACAAGTCTAGCATCGTGAGACGATTGAATACCCCATGCCAAATTTTATTACATTGTCCTTATTTATTCTTAACATAAAAATATAAAATTTTACCTGGCCAAACACTGCTCCTTGTTAACTGGTAAGTCATGTCTTAAACGGATGAGAGACTGTAAATATATATATCTGTGCTGCATTCAGTTCCATCTCAAGGACATAATTGGATACGTTTGGATGCACTCTAGAATAGCTACTATTGAGAATAGTAAATTAAGAATAGCTACTATTTGAGAATAACGCTAACTCAAAGCTATTTGGAATAGCTAAAAAGTTGTTTGGATGTACTCTTTGAATGTACTCTTTCTAGCAGTTGCTATTCCGACTTTTTGTTAAAACAGTGAAATAGCAAGTGTGGTTGTTTGGATGGACTTGATTTAGAATAGCACTGCTATTATGAGAATATCACTATTCTCATACCATCCAAACATAGCCGTAGCGTACATAGCTTGGTATTAAAGAGAAACGTTTGTTATGATATGTGATGCAGATGCAAGTATCAAGCCAAAATATGGAACAACTTTTCTCAAATCATCATTCAAGATGTCAATTAAATCAAGCAAGATCAAGAATTAGTTTGGCATTACCATTATATATATGTCAAGCAAGAATTGGGATCGCATATGAGAACTGAAGTTAGACAGTATAACGAGCAAGGAAGAGAGCTAGTACCAATAAACAAGTTCAATAAATCTTTTGATTTAGCAATTTATCAAGTTCTTCGTACAAACAATAACAATTTGTAAATGACTAATCGTGTCACGAATGATCCTAGCGTGAAATGACAAGTATGACACGAGATTGAATCCTATGCCCCTCTGGGGCAGGAAATTCCTGCCCCCAGAGTCATTGTTAGTGGGCTCCCAGTTTAAAAATGAACAGTGTCCGACTGCCTTAACAGTGATCGGTTCCAGTTACAGAGATAGAGGAGGCAAGATTTTTCTGCACCGGAGAGCAAAGAATTTGATTTCGTATGACACCTGAATTGGCCTTTACATATCAAGACAACTACAGAACATCACATTCTCACACGTATTTGCATAAGATTAAGTGATGATGGAGCATGCGACAATTTTAACATTTTTTTTCATTTTTTTTTTCAAATCAACAATTCAAAATTCAGTAAAAAAAATACATTTTAACATGGAAATAATAATTTTCTAATATTTGCTCTTCATTTTACAATATTTATATACATTTCTTAAATAAAGTTAAACATGACTATTACATTTCTTTTAACTCTTGATGACAAGCAGTTTACTGCTCTGCTAGTTTACATTTCTTACATTTCATCTTGATTGGTTCCACCAGTTTAAATTATGAAACCAGTTTACCGCTCTGCTAGTTCTACAAGTTAAACTTGCAAACGTGGTTAAATGTTTTTTTTTTTAAGTTGGGATAAATAAAAATTCGGGTAATCAAATCGCTATTTATGTATTTAGAAAATAATAAGTTTCTAATATTTTCTTCATTTTATAATATCTGTATATATTTCTTAAAAAAAGTTAAACATGACTATTACATCAATTATTTAGTAGATAAAATTTGTATAAAAATTAATTTTTATGGAGATTAAAAAATTGAATGTTAGCTCCACGGTCTGTTGCACGCAAAGTGAGATACTTTGATAGTGTTTAAGTTTAGGAATAAATAAAGACAGACTATTGGATTACAAAAATCACTTTTTATGGAGATTAAAAAATTGAATGCTAGCTCCACGATTTGTTGCATGCAAAGTAAGATACTTTGATATATAGTGTTTAAGTTTAGGAATAAATAAAGACAGATTATTGGATTTTTGTTCCCCAAGGAAAGTAATTATTCTCGTCCTTCTAACTCTTTTAGTAGGAAATTTCATATTCATTGCCTTTGTGTCTGTTTTTTTTTTTTTTTTTTTTATCACTATTACAAAAAATGCTAATTATGCAGGGTACATTGTACATGGCTCTCAGCAATTTTCAATTAAAATGTGTGTAAAGGATGGAGGCGCACGTGCGAGAATGAGATCTAAGAATCGTACACGATGAATTAAGACACAAGCGGAGAAGCGGTGTACAAAAAGTTCAAAAAGACCTCCAAATGTACTTTTGTTTTATACACGATTGCTTATGAAGCAACCATGTACAATTAAAAATAATTGTACACAATTATGATTAACTTAACCATATATATAAGTGGTTTAACTTTTAGCCAAAGAAAACATCAATTGTAAAGTGAGATACTGTCTAAGTTTAGAAATAAATATAGACCGATTTTTGGATTTTTATAGGTTCTCTACATCACATGAGGATATAAAAGTAACAGTTGGAAAACAATTATTCTCTCATCCTAAAAACTCCTTTTGCGTTGATAATTTTGATAGTATGTATTCGCTTAGACCTCCAAATATACTCTTATTTTATTTTCAGCAGTTTCTCATTTTATAGTTCTAAAAAAAATTTTAAACTTAATTAATAAATTGTATTATTTAAATAGATACCATAAATAAATATATATCTATGACATGCACGCATACATGAGTTTTGCATGTGACCTTATTTTTGAGAATTCTCTAATATTTCGTAAGTTTCATCAATTATACGAATATAATGAATAAATGAAAATGTTTCTGACGAATTATTTTAAGATTTTAAGATTTTTATTTATTTGCTGATATGTTATCAATGCATACTATTTTTTTCTAATTTTAGTTAAACAAATTAAAAGACAAGATAGGTAGAAAACGTGTTTGATTCGGAACCGGACCCCTCAACATGGATAAAGAGAAAACCGGTTCCTTATATATATTTCGTTGGCTTGATGACGTATTAATTGGATTTTATGTGGCTCTTTCCATGCGCGCATAAATAGCTATCCATGCCATTAAGTAGAACGTTATAAATTTATTAATTGACCTCATATTTATTAATTTTTTATTTTACGTGTGATTATTTTATATAAATTTAGTGTAAAATGTTATAAGCACTATAAAATTAACTCTTATTTTCGACATGAACATTTTATATAACTAACCTCTAATGTATATCTGATCTTCATAATTTAGAAGTCTGATTCTGATTCATATTGCAAGATAAGGACTAAGAACACCTTGAGCTTTTAAAATTTCTCATAAGCTCGTTACTACAGCTGCATGCTCCGTTTAATTTTACAATCACAAGGACATCGATCTCAATGTTGTAAACAAACTGGAGGAGAATATCTATACATACCTGAAACAATCAAGCTGACAAACTATGAAATAGCACAGAAATTAGCATACCATTTTCCTTTTTTACAGACTGATAGATTTCTGAGACTCCAGCTGCGTGGTTTTGAAGTTTACGGTAGAAATCACAACAGCTGCGCCGAGAAATATGACCACAAGTGCCGTGAAATTGACGAGCAAAGCCTCGGACCCGTACTTTCCCAGCTTGCTGTACAATTGTAAGAAGGTGAGCTTCTCGATGAACCCGAGCTGTGCATTACCGACTGCAAGGATGTAAATAAAGAGGCCGAAAATCGCATGCCATGGTACCATGGATTGGCGTGTAGAAACAGATGCTCCCGGAAAGAAAAACGTGACGAATCCCATTATCCACTGAAACGGAATGGCTACAAGTGTAAGTTTCTCATACCTATTATCCACTGAAACAGTATGGCTACATACACAAGTTTTTTATAACGCTCTGTTCATTCGGTACCAAACAAAATTAGGATTTTTTTCCCATTCTCGGTTCAGAAAATTCGGATTCAGTGAGGACTGTGAGGTATCACACCTCATAGAGCGAGATCCGAACCATCCCGTTTTAATCTAGCACGAATTTAAATGGGTCCCATGAACTTAATTCAGGCTCATATAAAATTTTACTAGGTTGGAAGCTCATATAAAATTCAGGCCATATGCATACTAGAAATGACCTGTAACGGTTATACCAGTACAAGTACCATATACCAGATTACCAGCAACTTCTTTTATTGAAAAAAAATTATGCACCTGAATTCCATAGAGGCAGAAAGTCCCAAGGCCAACCCAGGAATGCAAGCTATACATATTTGAGATATTGCTCTCTTTGTGAAATTTAAAAACAGCATAAATTCCCACAGCTCCGAGCACGAGCGCGACTCCGTGAAACATCAAATGGACTCTTTTCCTCGCGTCTCTGCTTCCTGGAAGTGCTCTGTAGCTCATTGTCGCTGCACTCTCAACAACAAATTCAGATCATCACTATTTACCAGATCAATATTTTTGGCAACTGTATCTGAACTATATATAAAAAAGGTTCTAGCTAACCTTCACCACCAACGATAATTATCCCAATTAACATCATAACTGGATGCACCTGATATTTGAAAAGGAGAATTAACAAATCAACTTGCTTGTTGTAGAGACATGCCATCAATTGATAGCAAATATAACAAAGATTTTAAACAAAGATTTTACATACGTTGAAGATGAGAGATTTGTTGGTAGAATTCAAGGCCAGGCCTCCCCTGAAATGGATAGACCACACCAAGATCAACACAGCAGCTGCAACAGCCAGAAGGTGTGCAACATAGGTGAACGGCGACACGCCTGCCATCTTCTCAGCTTCTTCCCCTCTGTGTGTGTATGTGGTGGAAGATACTAACAAAGAGCAGAGTGTGTTCTAGTGCTGTAATAATTATACCTGTTTAAAACTTGTCATTGAGCCAACTACTTTTCAAAACAACACATCTCCTTTAATAGCCACCAAGGTGGATGGAATCTAGCCACACTCCCTTGCAAAGGAGAATGGAGAGAGCTTTAAATGTGGGTCCATTCTTGAAAAAGACTACTTAGGCTATTAGGTCACTGACTGCTGGGTCCACAAGTCCAGATTACATGTTCGTTTACTCTCGAGTCTCGTAGACTGTGGATAACGCTTTCTCCGCCACTTTTTTCCAGAACTATCCAAAATTCCTGCTAGAAAACAAAAGGCAAAATAAAAACATGCCCAAGGACACGAACTACTTTACTACTTGTTTTTAAGTTAATGCTATGTATATATTCTAGGGCTGAAAACGAATCGAACCGAATCAAAATTACTTTAGTTTGAGTTTGATTTGAATTAATTTTGAATCGAACTTTTTACGAACTCAATTTCAAATCTTTTATAAACTTTTTAACAATAAAGAAGAGTAATCGTAGTTACCGAAAGTGGGAGATGAAAGTTATTTAGGATTTTAAAACTGAGAACAAGAGTTACGACTTACGAGTTATGATTCATCAGCAAACATAAGTCATCAGTAAAAATCAATGGTTCACGTTACTTTGAGATTCGAACTAGAATAGTTTGCGAATATATTTCGAACAAACCAGGTCCAGTTTGAATTTGATTTGAATTAATTTCGAACTATTTCAAATCAAATTTTTACAAACTTTTTTGAATCAAACTCGAATTGAATCACAAACTACGAATTTTTTGTGCAGCACTAATATATTCCCTCCAATTTTTTCTCAACTTTGTATATTTTCCTCAATTCCTGATTATATCATATTTAAACTTTTTTTTTTAATCATTCATATTTGTCCAATAAATTATGCAGTTAAATAAGTAAATAACTCACGCTATTCTATATATACATTCGGTCATTCGCTCTTGGTAGATTAAAAAAAATTTAAAATTACCCTTATCTTGGAATATCACTCTGAAATTTGTTTACCGCACAGTCTTACTATGAATGTTGGTCACAAATTCTATTCAGAAAGATTGCTAGGCAGGCAAAATTCGGAAGGAGTATTTTTGTTTATTTATTTATTTTATCTGTCACAATTTATCACCATTTCCTGTGCACTTGTTTTGAGAAGGAATTAGGAAAACATTATTGTTGCTCGGGCAAGAAAAATCAGATAGAAATGTCAACTGAAGAGTTCTCCCAGTACTACATCGTGCTCTTGAATATTTTTTAAGTACTACGAAAAGCTTATATATCAAATTGCACAAAGGCTATCAGAAAATTAACTAATCTTCAGATCCTATACACTTACATTTTACTGTTAGGGAACCTAAGTAAGAATGGGGATGCCAGAAATTAAATATTCAGTCGTTGATATTATTATGAAGATGTGAGAAGAAATTAATGGAGCAACGAAACAGAGAGAGAAATGGTTTGCAGAAGAATAATTGCGTCAATTATTTTTAATCCAGAATAAATTTAAAAACAGATAATAACTTACTTGACTACGGTGACTAATTAATTAATACATAAATATGAAAGTGTTTGTTATAACAAATTTAGTACTGCACCGAGTTAATTATGAACTATATATCTCCCTGGTCTGGTTAAGACAGTACCAGCAAAGCGTTATGGGAGTTGAATCAGTCTGAGCAATGGTTGAGTAAATTAGACTAAGACAGCTCAAGCGATCAGGGTTTCTTCTCAAAAAATCAACCACATGTAACCAACTATGGTTAATAAAATGAGAGCCAGATCCTTGTCCCGAGTGCGTATCCTCTAAGATATCTCATTTTTTGCGTGACCGACGTGTCCGGTGCCTATTTGTGGGTGACGTAGGGGGCACTATTATTTGAGCTTTGAGATTTGTGCATAACGTATTGCAACGGTTGAGATTTTCTAAAAAGTCACGCAAAATATGAGATATCTCAAAGGATGCGTATTCCTTATTGTCAGGGACGGACTCATGTGGTTCCAAGAGAAGCAGCTGTTTTCTTTGGATTTTGAGTTTTAAGGAGATCGAGATGTTTTTATTGACTTTGTCCCCTTGAATTTTTTTTTCTGTCCTCTAGATGTTTAATTTGTAGTTTGGGTTATATTTAGAGTTAAAATGAAAATAAATTTTTTGAATTATGATTGTTAATTATAATTATGAGTTAGAGAATTAGAAATTACAAGTCCGAATATTGAAAAATATAAGTTAAATCATTGTTTTTATCGAATATTTAATTAGTTAATGAGTTTAAATTTGATTTAATATTTTTTTGCCTCTAACAAAAATTCTGAGTCCACCTTGCTTATTGTTATTTGAAAAAAAAAAAATGCTCAAGCGCATTATAAATCCACTTTAGTAAAGTTATTAGGATATATACATTCAATGGCGGAACTATGTACAAGCAAAGAGGGGGTCCGGCACCCCTTAACTTATCGGAAGTTGTTTATTAGATGGTTATTTTCATATAAATTTTTACAGATGCATATCAATTGACATTCTCTATGCCGTTGTTTTTTCATCTTTCGATGGCTCGGCCCCCCACCCCGTACACACTGACATTAATTGTTTGGGAAATAATGACGACGTGAGAGCGTCAGGCTGTTGTCATATTACAATGCTTATAGTTTCCACCATATTATTTCTATTATTTCGCATTCTCTCCTTTGGCATACTCGAGATATCTGGTGGCTGGTTCCGAGTTCTAGGCAGGCTTCTAGCCAGGTGTTGAGCGGCCCCCACAGCCGCACCACAATTTATTTAATTTGTTCATTTCATTTATCTTGAAAAACGGGAATGTGGTAAAATGGTAAATGGATATTGACAACATTTTGAAAATCATTAGATAAAATCTGATCACGGGGCTAGGTTGCATAAGCGGCCATTTTAATTGCATGATGTTAATGTCATGGAAAAAGTGAACACAGACAACTGGCCCAGCATTTGTGGAAATGAACATTATCATTGGTCTCTTGAGAGTGATGTTTTGATTCTAGAGATTTTTAGTGGTACATTACATATTCCTTTTAAGGTTAATATCATGAATACCCTTCTATTCATTTCCTATATTATATCTCTTGCATATATACTATTTATCTACTTAAATAATGAGTAATGTTTGGGTGTTATGGATAGCATAAGGTCATCCATGCTACGACCTCAAAAATCTATCGTATAAACTTCAAATTTGGATTTAATTAGCTCAATAAATTGCTTATATAATAAACTTGTAGAATACTATTTTTTTGGAATTTTAGAATATTTTTACTATTTTTTTATGATTTATGAAAAATGATCAAAAATGGCCTAAAAATAAAAAATTGTCAATATTTTTGGTCATTTTTTGCTATATTTCATAAATCACAAAAAATAGCAAAAGAAAAAATTTCAAAAGTAGTAAAAATTAGTATTCTACAATTTTATTATATTACCAATTTATTGAGCTACTTAAATCAAAGTTTGAAGTTTATACGATAGATTTTTAAGGCTGTGGCACGGATGACCTTATGCTATCCATAACGCCCAAGCCTTACTCTTAAATAATTTCATATTTATTTGTCAAATTTTCAATATATCTTATATATCCTTCAATTCTTAAAATCCTTTCATATTATTTTATTATTCATATAAAGTTCAATTGATTTATGCTCTTAGTTCATATTACAGGCTCCACCTCTATTTTTCCCTCAAAAAAATACTATTGGTTTAGAGAAGGAATTACTTGACGATGATTATTTTAACAATTTTGACATTAAATTAAAAAAAATTAAATAAAATTGAAAATTGAAAAGTAAATTAGATATGTTATTGGACATATAGATAGTCTACAAATTAAATTTTATACAATATAAGTATTTTTCTTTTTTAGAAACAATAGAGATCGAGCTCCCATTTAGGTCCTCTTCGGCAATAATCTCGAAAGTACTGTTCACGTGAGGAAAAAAAATTTACTCGGACTGAATTTTTTTTCCCCATGTGAACAGTAAAATTCAGTTCAAAATTTTCAATTTCTATACCTATACTCATTTCTATTCCCTACTGGGCTGCCGAACAAGCCCTTATATTATCCTTGATCGATTACATGTTGGGTAGGTTTCTGGGGATGGAAATCTTGTGTGATAAATAATAATGAATAAGGAAAGAAAAATGATAGTCTCAACTAGAGTATTTATACTCGGGCGGGTACGGGTACCCCGGGTATACCCGTCTCGGGTACGGGTATAACTCGGGTACGGGTATACTCGGGTACAAGGGTATTCGGGTACGGGTATGGCGGGTATAATTTTCAAAACCCATACCCTACCCGAGTTATACCCTTATTCGTGTACCCTAGACGGGTAAGGCGGGTACGGGTACGGGTAGGGCGGGTAGGGTATTTTTTTTTTTCTTTGCTGTTTTTTTGTTTGGTTTTTTTGTTGGTTTTTTTTTTGCTGTTTTTTTTTTTTGCTGTTTTTTTTTGTTGTTGTTTTTTTTTGTTTTTTTGCTGTTTTTTTTGGGGGGAAAAAATCAGAATTTTTGAATTTTGAAATGAATGAACAGTAACTCGGGTATACGGGTACGGGTACGGGTACGGGTACTCGGGTAGTCGGGTACGGGTAAACTCGGGTAGGGTATGGTCGGATATTGGTAAAAAAAAATGGATCCGGTCCGGTTTTTGCCCGTACCCGTGTACTCGAGTACCCGACCCATGCCCGACCTCGGGTACGGGTACCCCAGTCGGCGGGTACGGGCGGGCACGGACGGGTATACCCGAGTCGGGTTTTATTAAAACTCTAGTCTCAACTCTCAAGAGTGGGGTCTAAGTGAAAAAAATGAAAGAAAATAATGACCAGTTACATGCAATTTAATTATTGTTTGGTGATATATCAAACATCGATGTTTTTTCACTGTGGAAATTTTAAATCTCTAAAACCTGTTTAGCTGTCATGTGTCTGTAGAAAAAAAAATTCATTTAGGATCTCTTCGGCTGTAGCAACAAAATTACTGTTTACATGAGAAAAAAAAATTCACTCAGACTGAATTTTTTTTTCCTCACGTGAATAGTAATTTTCAGTTCAAAAGTTTTGAAATCTTGTACCCATTCCCTTTCCCCTCATACTATCAAATAGGCCGTCAGACTAAATTTTTTTTCTCACACAAATAGTGTTTCGGCCAATTAAATTGAATTCGAATCCAAACCCATTCTCCTTCCCACCTGGCAATTGAACATGTCCTAAATGTACGGTATAACATACATCATATCTCATTTTTTTTCTTGAACATGATACGTGGATACTACAATGTTGAAATTGAAATTGAAAATTAAATTTTTTTTGTTAAGATTGTCAAAATAAAGTATTGTTAAGTACTCAGTGCTTTCCTCTATAGAAACTTTTCACTTAAGGATAGTTTTATGTAAACAGATTAAATTTTGTCAATTTATTCTTTCGCCTAATTGCTTGTTTATTGGAAAATCTATTTTCAACAAGAAATAAAAAATAAGAAAACAAAATTGTTTGAAGGGGGAATTAAATTTAGGTAAATTCATTTTTTAATCACTCACATACCATATGTATAATGTATATTAATATTAATTTCAATCTTTTATTTTTTGAATTATTATTTTTTTATTTAGTAGAATCTTAGTTAAGATTACACTCTAATTAGAACTAATAAACTATATTATATATAATATTTAGTTTTTTCTAAGACAGATATTTTAGAATTTTAAGTACTTAATTAATGAATTTTTCACAATAGAAAGAAGAAAAATCTTTTCTTTTTTCTATTGTGAAAAGTTTAATAGGACTTCAATCAATATAAATTGAGATTTATATATTCCCTATATATTTCTATTTTTATAGAGATTTTTATAATAGAGCTATAAATTTTTACCAGAAAATTAAAATGATAGAAACTTTGCATTTATTTTTCTTATTTCTACAAGTGCAACTAAAATATTTACTCAAAAAAATGAATGAATTCAACTCTCCAAAAACTTGTAAAAACCTATTCAGACCACTGAGCGAATTAAATGAAAAAAAAAAAAAAAAACGAATCTCTGGATTTTTTTTTCAAATAAAAACTTATGTTATTATTTTTCTGTCATAACAACATTTTTTTTACATAAATGAATCTTATAAGCTAGCAATGCTACGGAATGACAAATTCTTTCTGCTCTGTCAATCTAACACAGCGAATATCTCGTTTAAATAAATTGAAAAACCAATCATAACACAGTTATCAGACATAAAGTATTGGAACAGGATAAAATTGTAGATGTTGAAATACCTTTTACTAATCAACTTAATTAAAGCAGATTTAAGTATCTCATTTTAATATATTTCTTATAGACAATAGGCGAAGAGCCTACTATTTACAGAATATTAAACGAAAGAATTTTTTTATAAACCATAATTCGAAAAAAGTTTTTTATGAAACCAACATGATTTTTTTTTTTTTTTACAAAAATCATAACAATTAAAATGTCATTTTAGTCCTAACCGTTTTCACATATTTCGAGAAAAAAAATATGTTAAAAATTATAAAAATATCTGGAACTGAATTGTCATTTCGGTCCAAAAAAAAAGTTGGAACCGAAATGCCATTCCGGTTCTTATAGTTTTTGTAAAAAAAGAGTAATATTTTTTCTAATTATGGTTTATAAAAAAAATTTCTAACGAAACAAACAAATTGATAAACAAAACAATTGAGAATAAAATAATTGAAACAGACTGTCGGTTTCCATGCGGAGATACTGGAGAGTAACAGACGCTACTATCTTTTGTCCGTATGGAAGACTATAAAATCTAAAATCGAATTAGGGAAAATGAGGGGCAACTAGGGTCTAGGGAACCAATTTCTTTTATTTATTATTTTGTTTTTTTGCCAAGCTGCCGTTAGGCTCAGGGAACCATTTTTGGTAGATGGCGGAGGAAATGGAGAAACGTCATGCTCTTTATGAGAGTGATGTTTTAGGCTTTGGTTCTGGCAGTATTTTAAAATACGGTTTTGTTCATGCATGTGAAAAATCACTGCATGCTGTATATCGCATGTCACATATGAAGTATGCTGACGTATATGCAGATTTTTATGCAGATTTATATATGTGAATTTTAAAATAAAAATTCACGTATAAATATAAATATATATATATTCATATGGGTGTGGCTAATTTGTTGCCGACGGTGCCACCGTCTATTTTTCTGTTTTGTGATGTTCAAACAACAAATTCAAACCGTTAGATGTTTAATCTATATTATAATTTACTTAGAGACCAAATTTTATATTTTTTTGGAATTTTTTTTTTACTATATATTAAGCTGGTTTGAAAACTGCTGACTTCAATGTTGCAAAAATTTACTGAAATCAGCGATTTTCAAACTAGCTTAATATATAGTAAACAAATTTCAAAAAATATAAAATTTGGTCTCCAAGTAGATTATAATATAGATTAAACATCTAATGGTTTGGATTTGTTGTTTGGACATCACACGGCTAAATATAGCCCCGGCAGCACCTCTGCTGAAATGCTGCCAGCAGCAATTTAGACAAACCCTATTCATATTCATATATTTGAATTTATTTTCACATAATGACATAACCAACAATAATTTTTTCACATAAATTTTAATTAAAATACAATCAAATTATCAAATTAATCAAGCACAAAAGCACAAACAAATACACCAACTACAATCAGATTATACATAAATTCACTTTAACACAAACATTAAGTTAAATATATAGTTCATAACAAGTTGATAATACTAGTTAAACTTAAAAAGTGTGATAAGGCAACAAGTCAACAAGCAAACAATACAAAACTGCATGGGAAGACTACATGCCTCATATTTGGATCACATGGCCATTTTCAGTCTGCATGGCCGCATATTTGGATTGCATATGCGGCCGCATGCTTAAAACCTCATGAGAGGACTGCATGGCTATTCTGAGCACAGCTACTGACTGCATAGGCATATGCGGCCGCATTTTAAAACACTGGATAGGGGTGCAAACGGAGAATTCACATCCTCTCCAATACCTGATAAGGGAATCTTTTACAATTACTAGATGTGGACCTTTATTTTTAACTTAGGCATGAATCTCAAAGCCCAATAATACTTCCCTCTATGACAGCCTGAATTTCAAATCAGTTGAGATTTAATCTCAAACCGTAAAGTGAGGGTAATCCTCTACAATACCTGAGAGAATACGAATCCACAAACAGATCGGATAGGATACAAATCAGGTAGTAGTAAAATCATATCTGTATATGTATCTTTTTTTCAAATACAGATACGGATTGGATATTAATCGAATATGGATATATATCATATATTAATCAGATAAATCAGACATTATCGGATACGAATACGAATATGGATACAGTTTGCATTTCTAATTCAAAAATTATATGTACTTAACTTGTGATATAGTTTCAAAATATATATCTATTTAACTAAAATTCATCAGACCATATTTTAATCAAAATATATCAACCAAAAAAATATTTTGGCTAAACATAAGTGATTCTAAAATAAAATCAAGAATTAATATCCCACAACCTGAAATGAAAATAATAATTGAAACTAATATCTAAATTTAAAATAAAATTAAATTACACCCGTTTGAATCTAAAAAATTCTTAATGATTTGTGTCTCTTATTTAGATAACATCAAGTTAATGCCTATACTACTTATAGAACAATAAATTGAATTAAGAAAAGAATAACAATAGACTTGATTATAGCAGCAGAAGTCGGGAGACAGCTTTGTAAACTGAAATTTGGAAATAGTCAAATACAGAAAGTTGAAAAGACCGAAACCCAAAAGAAATAAAAACGGATATCCGAAATAATGAAATATGCGGATACGAATAATTATCTGTATCCCTGTATCTGCTTTTCAATATTATCCATATCTGCAAATTATTCATATTTGATTATTTGAATCCGAAAAATTTAGGTACGAATTCAACTACAGTCAAATAATATCCAATCCGTTTACGTCTCTAGTTTAGAAGCATTTATGGTCCATGTTACTAATTCTTGCTATGCCGCTCTAGCTAGGGGTGTTCATCGGTTAGGTTCAGTTAAAACCGAAATGAATTTGACAAATTAAAGTTATAATTTGGTTTTAAAAGTAGAACCGAACCGAATCAAATTAGCATTGCAACTAAATTGAGCCGAACTGAAGTTTTATTTTGGTTTGTTCAGTTAAACTGAAATATATTGATTTTTTTTATTTAAAACAATTGATTTATAATAAACCGAAGTATATTAAGAAATAAACTAAGATATTTAGAAATAAACCAAGTATTTAAAGCAATTGATTAAGAAATAAACCGGAGTATTAAAAAATAAACCGGGACGTTCCGATTAAATTCATATTATATGAAAGTTCAGTCAGTTCAGTTATTTCAGTTTTGAAATTTTCAAACCGAACCGAACCGAACCGAACCGAAGTTATAATTCAGTTGTGAAAAGCCACCCGAACTGATCCAATAAACCGAAATAACCGAACTAATTCGGTTTGGTCCCAAAACCGATTAAACCGAACCGTTTGAACACCCCTATCTCCAGCTATGGTTCTTTATACACACACAAAGTTTTTTGCAATTAATTTATAAATTGTATCTAGAAAAAACAATAAATTATCTAACGTAAATAAAAATAAACATCTATTAACTAAAATTTAAATAAATAAATAAATGGGGTCCATGCCTCAAGGCTGGATAGGCTGGAAAGACTGAAAAGTAATATGGCCCGTTCATTTTTAATTAGGATATTTAAAAGATATTTTGTTTCATTATTTCCTCCAATGTTTGGAGCCGCGTATTTAATAATGTATAACGAGTAAAGAAGATGGGAAATTTTATAAAATAAACTTATTTTAGAACCCACCTATGTAATTTTGTTTTTTCTCAATTTACTCTCATTCTTTTTAAGTTGCATCTTTCTTCTTCTTTTAAAATTCTAATCTCTTCCACTTAATTAAACTAAATTTTTTAAAAATATCTTAACAAATACCACATTATAATATCTTAAACAAATTATCCTTCTCTCACCATACAAAATTCTCGTCACACATGAGGTGGAGAATCAGAAAGCGTCGATAGCTCATCTATATGAGAAATACCTCAATTTAGTTAAAGTTCACAACATTAAGTACCATAAATCAGAAAGCTTCTCTGATGCAACAGAAAAATAATTCATCCAGAGAAACAAACACATTAAAAATAATGATGAAGTATTTATATATGAGTGTAATATGACATATATAATATGAGGAGGGATTAAATTACACCTCTTTTTGGTGACACCGGATTACACTCTATATTTTCAAAGTCCAAACAGTTAATTCAAATCATTTAACATGATGAATATGTTAAAATTTACTTGTAGATGAAATTTCATATTTTTTTTTGAATTTTTTTTTTACTTTTTATTAAGATGGATATAAAAATTCAATGGTATGAAAACAACGATTTTATAAAGTACTTAATAGATAGTAAAAAAATTCAAAAAAAATATAAAATTTGATCTACAACAACATTTTAATATATCTATCATGTTGAACTGTTTAAATCAGCTGTTTGAAATTTGAAAACTTTGAAAATAAAAAAAAATTATTCGGTATCACCAAAAAATTGTATAATTAGATTCCTCATATAATATATTTACCAGAGTTGCTTCTACCGCATAATTAATCTGCAATATGCAGGAACCACATCCTTTTCATCTAATTATTGATTCTATATATCCTTGAAACGCTCCTGCAAATTGGTATTTTTTTTGCCTTCATCTTTTAGCAACCCAAGAATCAAGATTAAAGATAAAGTCAAATTAAAAACAAACTAACAATTGAATAAACTAAATACTTTCGTTAATCACCAAGCTTCTTCACTAGGGTGCCACGATGATAACTCAAGTGGAACATAATAACAATAAGAGGTTCAAATGCCTCCATAACCATATAATTGTCATTATTTATCTTATAAAATTTTAATAATAACAAACTTAAAAGTCAACCTAAATGGTTAAAATAATAATTAGATCTGATATACATATATATATTCTTCATTTCAACTCTGTTCTGATGGAAATTAACATGTTTGTAAACATGCACTGATGCAGAAAATTAATTGGTTTTGTTGTGAATTATTGAGTAATTGATGTTAGAAACTTGAGCCATAGACGTTTTCTGATTCTCCATCCCCGACTGTGATAAGAATTTTAAATTCTTAGTTTAAACGGCGAAAATAATAATCTAGCTCGAAGGTATATGTCATAACATGGTGCTTGTTAACATTTTTTTTTTTATTTTTAGTTTAACCAAGAGAAAAATATCAGAATTTTGAATAAAGGTAGAAAAAGACAACTTAAAAAGAATGAGAATAAATTGGAAGGAAGGAAAAGTATTACATAGGCCGATAGGCGGGTCTCTTGAGAGAAACAAAATCCTCTGTTTCCCGGGGGGCAGGAAATTTCTGTCCTCAGAGTCTCTATGGGGTGGGATCGGAGTGAGACCGATTACTGTTTAGAGTTTAACTTTTTGTTACTGTTTTTAAATAGGCTCCACCCGCAGAGACTCTAAGAACAAGAATTTCCTGCCTCCCGGGAGGCAGAGAATTTAGTCTCCTCTTGAGAGGAGGTATTTTTTTTTTCTCAAAAGAAGGTTATTTTATAAATTTCCCAAAGAAGATGCTAAAACGGTTAAATTAATGAAGCGTGCATTCACACGCATTTGAACCACTTGCAGACGACTCCGACAAATTAAATATGTAAAAATCTGCATCTCCAGCATTAATTAACAATCAATAATAGCTATCAAATATTAAGTTTGAATTAATTGTAACGATTGCATCATGAAATTAATTAGCAATAAATTATATCTATCAAATTAATTAATTGCATCACTGAAGAGTCAACTAATGAGTTTTTTTTATACCAAACTCACCTTCTGAAATTGATTTCTCTTCACATGGTGGGGTCTATGATATCTATCCGTCAATGCCTGCTGTCTGCCCGAGTCATAACAGGCCCCGGGAGACCAAACTGAACGACTGGGCAGATTTTAAGCCGTTGGATCTGAGCAAAATGGACGAATGGATTTTAAACTGTCCGATATGCTTGCGTATTGCTACGCCTGAGGCCGAATGCTTTTCTTTCTGAGTTTTTTCTTCTTAAATCTACAAAATCTGTTATTTTACTAATAGTTTTTTTTGTGGTTGTATATTGGACAAGAAGCAAGATATCAAAGCCAAGGACACAAGAGGAGGCAGCAAGTTGAATTCGTATGATTTTTGAGTTAATGCATCTGGATCATCTGATTCACTTTAAAATCCATGCGGGCTACATTCACATTAATATTAAAAGGAAGCTGATAATTGTACCCCAAACAAAGTACCCGCACACGTTCCCCAACCTTCTAAAATGTCGGCGACAAAAAGATCAAGTTTTACTTTATACAGCGCAATAATAGTATCAATTTTTCTTTATTATACATAATTTTGCTGCATGAAGAGAAAAACGCTCTGTTAAAAAAATTAACAAAGGCACCACCAAATGCAGCAAAATAATCGGATAATTTAAACATATAAAGGAAAGCGTTTAAACAACTGCGTTCAAGTGTTTAACTTTCATTGTAAATGAGTTAATTTTTCATTTTTTAAAATAAAAACGAATCCCCGAATTCGTCCCTGAGCATAAAATTTAAAGCTCTAAATTTGTACCAATACCCGAGCGCGTCCCCCACCAAAATGTTTACAGCTCTAAATTTTATGTTAGTCAAAACCCCAACAATTACAATTTCTAAGCATGGAAACCTCTGTTAAATAACAATGAAATTACTACTTCGAAACAATCATAAAATTAGAACTTGTCCCAACAATGCCAATTTCTAAGCATGTAAAACTCTATTAAATAACAATGAAACTACTACTTCGAAACAACAATTGTTTACAAAACAATATAAACCTATGTGTAAATCATATAAACATGTGCAAGTAAATCAATATATATTGGCAAAAAAACAACATTTTAAAGCATATAAACCTGTGTGTAAAACATATAAACCTATGCAAGTAAACCAATATATACTGGCAAGAAAACAACATTTTAAAACATATAAACCTGTGTTTACAAACACATTTTAAAGCATATAAACTAGTGTTTACAAAAATTAAAAAATCTGTGTTACAAATATATAAACCTGTGTTTACAAACATATTTTAAAACTTATTCTTCAAATATATTTTAAAATATATAAACATGTGTTTACAAACATTGAAAAATCTTCATTTAATGGATTACTTGTTCAAAATGGAGACTGTATTTTTAGTTATTAAATATAAAAAGCTGTTAATTTGCATAATTAAAATTAGAACCAATCCCCCATCGCGTCCCCGAGCTAACTGGGTTTAAATTGTACTTTAAAGTACTTTAAAGTACGTTCAAGTAAGTATTTAATTAATGAATAGAGGACCGTTAACAATCTGGGGGACTAATTCGGGGATTGGTGATTACAACTGTTTCTAACAGACTGCCCACGGAATTAAAGCGCAAGACAAAAGCATGCAAAGCTAACATTTAAAGCAATCAATGTAAAACTGCAATGCGTTAAAACAATAATTCGTTAATTAATGAAAAATTAATAAATTACTGTTATTAGCGGACGGTTAAACCCAGTTAAACCAGTTCGGGGACGGGCTCGGGGTACAGGAACATTTCTCATATTAAAATGCCACTGTGTTAAAATTAGACGGTCGAGATGCATAAATTCAAAAGATTCTCTTTTAAGTTAATGAAGAGGATACTTGTTCTAGCAAGTTGGATCTTGAATGAGATGGTTTTCGAAGAGATACAGCTGAGTAAAGAAGGAAATACGTGACATGCCGTGACGTGATGTGACAAATATGTCACGATTTGCTCATGTGACATGATTAAAATGGTGGCAGACAATTATGTCACGTCACGTCACATGTAGTCATGCCGTGACCATACGTGACGTTTTGTGACGTGACTGATCACGTTGTGACTAATTTCTTTATCTACAGTTACTAGCTACTTGCCGGCAAGACTAGAGTACAAGACCGAAAGTGGCTAAAAAGGTTCCAAACATTGCAAGAGTAGAATAAATATAGATACTGGATGTCCAGCTTTTGCTTTTGTTAGATATCATATCAGGAGTAATACAAAGTTTTTGCTTTAGAGATTCTGATTTAGGGAGTATGCTATTTTGCTTATGTGAGAATTTGGGTAACTTTTACACAATTCCTGTAACTTTAAATTGTTTCAGTTCAATGAAACCGAACTTCGGCCTTTTCAATATTTTTTTTTTCGGAAAATAAAGTGTTAACCGTGAGGCGAGCGGATGAGTATTCTACTATTCTTATCTATTTTTAGAAAAAAATTGTGTCAGATTTTTTTTTCTTTCAGAACCGTCTTAGATACCCACAAGTCTTTGAAATTCATGCCAGATTAAAATAAACCGTTGTCAAATGAATCACATGGATAAAAAAAATGGTTATTTAGTTCACAATCCTATATCAATATCAATAGTGAATTAACCAACTATTTCTTTTGTAAACGAGGTGTACGACAAAGGGATCCTCGCTCTCCTTTTTTGTACATCCTTGCTGTAGATACTTTGAGTAAATTTTTTAAAAGAGGTAGACATCATTCTCTTCTGTAAGGACTCGGTCTCATTGCAAATGGTCAGTTTTCACATACTAACTGTCATTATGCGGACGATACCATTATATTTTTGAAAGCCACTCATGATAATGTTGAAAATGCATGGTGGGCATTATATGCCTTTGAAGCCTTGTCTGGTATTAAGGTCAATTATTCCAAAACAACAATGTATCCTGTTAATACTCATGAGATTGATAGTTTGGCTCAAATTTTTCATTATAAAACTGCATCATTTCCTTTATTGTATCTGGGATTGCCTCTACATACATGCAATTGAAAAAAAATGAGTGGTTCTTTCTCATTGATAAAATTGAGAAAAAAATGTAAAATTGGAAAGGAAGTATGTTGTCCACTGGAAGGAGGATAACTCTCCTCAATTCTATCTTATCTGCAGTGCCATTGTATTTCATATCCATCTATAAAATTCCATTGTTTGTTATCAAAAGAATTGATCCAATTAGATGTCGATTTTTGTGGCAAGGGACTACTAATAGGAAAAAATATTGTCTTATTAATTGGCAAACTGCATGTCTAGCTAAAGAGTTTGGAAGTTTGGGTAAACTCAATCTTAAACAAATAAATATTTTCCTACTATTGAAATGGTGGTGGAAGCTCAAAGATCCGTCTTATTCTAGTGCATGAAAACATATGGTGTTGACCAAATACTCATCTCCCCATTATACATCCAAATGAAAATTCTGGGTTGCTATTACCTCCTTACAGCACCTCGGATCAGCTAGTATTACATATGAACCTGGAATTCAAACTTCTGTCTTGTTTTGGCATGATATATGGTACCAACAGTGTACTATGGCTTCTCGATACCCATAACTTGTATGAAATTTGTACCAATAGTGACATACCCCTACAACAAGTTGTGAACACCCAAGGACGTGATCTTGCATTTCGTAGACCTTTATTTAGTGTCTTACTTACTGAATGGCTAGAATTGTTGACTATTATCAACCAACTGTCTTTACATATTTAGATGATAGACTTAGTTGGAGATGGAATTCAAAAGAGATATTTAGAGTTAAATCATTGTACCAGTTTCTTAACTTTTGAGGTGTTAAACCTAGAAATGCTATGACATGGTGAAAGATTCCAATACCCCTTGAGATCAGAATTTTTATGTGGTTAGTTAATAAAAATATGATTCTAACGAAGGATAACCTACTAAAAAGAGGATGGCAGGGATGTGACACATACCAATTATGTGATCAATCTGAATCTATTAATCACTTGTTTTTTACTTGCTCCTTTACAAAACAAATTTGGTTCTTTATGGGGGCATGCCAATCTATTAATGATCAATGGAAACAATTATCTGATGTCATTCTTTTTTCTAAACATTTGCTTTATTCTCAAAAAATTGCTTTGTTACTTGTTTGCAGTGCCGTCTGCTGGACCATGTGGAAGCATAGGAATGAACCTTGTTTTGATTCTGGTAAGCGTAAAACACATAGGCAGATCATTTTTATGATAATCTCTTGTTCAATATTGGACAGGTCAAGTGAAATCCAAGGTGAAGGAAGCAACAGCTATTTGGTTGTCGGTGGACATGGATGCTATTCCTCTCCCTTGCTGGCCTCCTGATGACGAGAAAGGTGTAGGTTCGATGCCCATCAGACCTAGTTTGGTTCCGATGGGCAAATGTACCTTCTAATTTGCTTCAGGATTTGTGCGTACGAATATTAAAGCAAACACAAAAGTTCTGACACAAATCCTAAAGCTAATCCGACAGTGAGTGAACCCGTTGGAGCCAAAGTAGGTCTGATGTCCATCGAACCTACTCTGTTTCCCCTGATGACAACATGGTGAATGAAGCACATCTCTTTGCTGACGATCCAGGGAACCAAATTGTGCCTTATGCTGCTTCAAGTGCTTAGTTCATTTATGATGAAGACAATCAGCTATTTTGAGTGTTTAGTGGTTGGTCTGTCAAATTTTGTGTTTCGCTTATCTTCCCTCAGCCCATGCCTGTGGCTTAGATCTGTTAATAATGCACTAGTAGTTTGTTTGAATGATACTATGTGCATGGGAAGCAGAGTGCATTCAGCTGGGTACTTTGTGTCGGGTTAATCTATTTTTTTTTTTTTTTTGAGTAAGAACATATGAAATATGTGTAAATTAACTTTTTTCAATGAAGATGGGCTTTTGGCCTTTTTATAAAATAAAATAAAATAAATAAACCGTTAGGAACTTAGGATCTCGTTTTACCTGACATGATTGGGTCTGAAATCGAAGCGAGAATATATCATAATCGAAATGGCTAGCGTTGAATAACTAGCTTAAATATTATATAACAATTACCATGGTAGATCTTGGCATTAATTTTGGTAAGGGTGATTACATGCACTTTGTTATAAATTAATGCCGTATAAAAAAAAATAACGGAAGATTCAAATTCAAAACTTAAAAAGGTGATTTACATGCACTTTGTTATTTTATTACCAGTTTATTTCAAAGAAAAAAAAATACAAAGCACCACTTGAACTATCTTGACTTAATTTATTTCACCTCTCAAACATCTAACATGTAATTACATATTAGTTAATATGACTCTAAAACTGGAACAACTGTGATGGTGTAATTATCCATATTCCGATCAATGGAATGGGCATTTTGCCTTTTTTTAAAAAAAAAAAAACATATTAGTTAATATATTACACTGACCCAACATCATTGACACCTGTTTTCCTTGGAAACATTTCACTCTAGTTAAAACTTGATCGAAAAAGGAATATTATTATTCCCATAACAACAAGAAATGCCACTGTTGCTTAATTAAGCTATCTTACGCTTGTTGTCTTTAAACAATGAGGTTCATTATAAATGAAGGTTTGCTCATACTTATAAATAGAAATGCTTAAAAATCTATTCAAGTAAAAGCTGACCTGATTTCTTTTGTTCACAAGCCTTTCAATAGCATTTGACAACTTAGAATCACATTATCAGGCTTCTAAATTGTCCGCAATTAAATTTACAGTGATATATGTCTGTGGTGCCTTTGCAAACAGAAGCATACTAGAGTAGATGTCCCTCTCAAATTGAAGACTGTTTCAATGAATGAGATAAAGAAAGATACTAAATCACAAACTGGGAAATTTGCAAATTAATTTGGTAAACAAATACTCATACTGTCCTATAACATGTAGAAAGGACAGTACGATCTAATTTCATTTAAAAACAATGTTTGACAAAACCACATAGACAACATCCAATACCAGGAACCACTACAACCTACAACTGGTTTTATGGAAAGATCCTTTCTGCAGAAGAAATATCCAAGCAACCATTACATATTAATTCACAAGATGGCCTTGTTGCGTGCAACCTTTCCACCACAACCAAAAATAACAAGAAATTCAACTACTAAGAATAATAGAAAAATAGGATTGTTATTAAATAATACCTAATCAGATAATTTATGCAGTGAATATCATGAAACAGAGAAGAAAATATACTAGCTTAATTTGCTTGGGACAAAACATCAGTATTTAAAAACATATATAAGCTCCCATTTCACTTTAGGAAGAAGCATGAACAACAGTAAGAAAAAATAATAACATGGAACAACCTGATAGAAGGATTATCTGATGATATTCCTATACCAGATCAAAATTACCAAAACAGTTGATCTATGAGTAATAAGGAAGAAGCTAGAGCAAACTCGGTGTCAGCCATAAAGACTTCTGCCAATGATCATTCACTTGAAATGAGCCTAAATCACCAGTTATATCAGTAGCCGTTCCATCATCCAGTCTGGCTAATTTGATTTTGTGGTTATACCATGAGGCCCAACTTTCTTGTCGGTTCCACTGCTCTGTCCTTACCGAGTCATAGCACAAGCAATTTGCACCCCATTTTGGCAATTGCAGATTAGTACTTGAGAGGGACAATGCATGGTAATTACCACCCAGGAAAAGCACATTTTGGCCTACATCTATCACTTCAATCCACTTTGTTTCTCCATCATTGCTCAACTTGTACACTGTATACTCAGATTTATTTGGAAGAAATCCATCAACACTATAGGCAGGTCCCTCACAATATATTAGCAATATGTCCCCAGATACCCCATCGACCATATACATACCATTCAGACCAATGCCACCACCCAAAATCGTTCTTGAAGGATTATTAAGGTTATACTTGATAACACTTGCACAAGGATCAGCTGTGTATAAAAAACCATTGCTATAGGAGAAATCATAAAATTTCCAGTCATAATAAGCCAAACTAAACTCAAATTCAATCACTTTCCAACTTTCATCCCCAATTTTACAAAATGCCAACTGCCATTTGCTACTTAAATAAACAAAAACCATGCAGCTAGGGTCCAGTGGACTTGATGTCAGTATAGC
Source organism: Carex pumila (assembly GCA_033356055.1). Lineage (NCBI taxonomy): Eukaryota > Viridiplantae > Streptophyta > Magnoliopsida > Poales > Cyperaceae > Carex > Carex pumila. The sequence goes on along the minus strand of JARJHM010001372.1, from coordinate 701 downwards.
CTTATGGACCATGACATGGTCAGTAGGTTCAATAGCATATTGTTCATCTTCCCCATTTACAAAGAAAAGCTCATCATTTGATGCACCAAGGGGAACAATTCCAATACTAGAAGGAGCAGGAGGTGCAGGTGAAATAAATGAGGGAAGGGAAATTGTGGCACGAGTAATGGGATTAAGCAGGACACGACTAGACCTTTTTGGAGAACAAACCAGCCATGCGAAGATCCACAAATAGACGCACCACGAGTCTCTGGGAGGTCAAGCTTGTGGGTTTTAGAAACTGAGAGATCGTAAAAGAAACGGGTGGAATCATCATTATCATCGGATTGGTAAGGCAGCATCAGCTATGGGAGTTGGAGAGGAAGGTGATTGGGGGTGCGGGGAACAAGCGGATCGCCAGGGACAGCAGACAGCACGGAGGCGGATGTAATCGGCGAGCGAGGTGACCTTCTCGGCTATGGCCTCAAGGAGCTCCGATGGGAGAAGAGACCAATTGGGCCCCATCGTCGCCGAATTGCTGTTTTGCGAATCAATCACTCAGAATCGAGACAGAGAGGAGAGAGTTGAGAGTTGAGGGTTTTTTTCCTAGTGAAGTGAACTCCGAAATTTTTATTAATAAGAAATATAATAAAAAAAATATCCAGATTAGAGTAGTGATTGGTAAACGGGCCGGGCCGGGCGGTCCGGGCAAAACCCGGGCA
>JARJHM010001371.1:0-34043 GCA_033356055.1 Carex pumila | reverse complement strand
CAAAGAACCGGGAACATATCAAGAAGACATGAGATGCCCTTAAATACCATACTAGAAGTCGAATTATTTGATGTTTGGGGGATTGACTTTATGGGTCCCTTTCCGAGTTCTTGCAACAACAAGTATATACTTGTAGCTGTAGATTACGTGTCAAAATGGATAGAAGTCGTAGCTAGCCCAACTGCTGACTCCGCTGTGGTAAGAAAACTCTTTAAAAATATTATTTTTCCTAGGTTTGGAGTACCTCGAGTGGTAATAAGTGATGGCGGATCTCATTTCATCAACCGCCAATTTGACGCTCTACTACTCAAGTATGGAGTCAAGCACAAGGTGGCCACATCGTACCATCCACAAACAAGCGGCCAAGTTGAGGTGTCCAACCGTGAGATAAAGAGCATCCTCCAAAAGGTGGTCAATACATCAAGGAATGATTGGTCACTCAAATTAGACGAATCATTGTGGGCATACCGGACCGCTTTCAAAACACCTATAGGTATGACTCATTTTAAACTTGTGTATGGAAAAGCATGCCATTTGCCGGTTGAGCTTGAGCATAAAGCTTATTGGGCGATAAAAACCCTCAACTTTGACATGAGAGCCACCGAAGAGAAAAGGATCCTCAATCTACACGAATTGGAGAAATTACGCCTCAATGCGTACGAAAATGCCAAACTATACAAGGAGAAGACGAAGAAATGGCACGATAAGCGCATAATAAGGCGAGAATTTAAGGAGGGAGATATGGTTTTATTGTACAATTCAAGACTCCGACTCTTTCCGAGAAAGTTGAGATCAAGATGGACCGGGCCATACAAGGTAAAAAAGGTGTTCAACCACGGCGCAATTGAGATTTTGAGCGATAAAAGTGGACCATTCAAGGTTAATGGACATCGCCTCAAACATTTCAATTATGCAAATCCAATAGGTGAGGAAGAAAGGTTTCGCTTGGATGATCCCCAACCTCAATAGTGAGCATGAATCATGTCGAGCTCACGACGTAAAATTGAGCGCTTCTTGGGAGGCAACCCAAGGTTTTTCTTTACTGTCTGCAATTTATTTTAATTTACTTATCAATTTTACAATTTTATAATTTTTCAATTAACTAACATTGGAGGGTTTTGCCTACGAAAAACTGCGAAGATTTTTCCCAGTGCGGATTAAGTACCCGCACTGCGGATTGGGTAAGCCGCACCCGAGGTAATTTATTTAATTTTTTCAGAAAATATTCAAAAATTTGTCGGTGCGGATTAGATGACCCGCAGTGCGGGTTGGCCAACCCGCACCAGTGCGTCTCTTTAAACCGGCCCAACCTGTTTTCTTCGCGCCTTTTCGTCTTTCCAACTATAAACTCCGATTTCCTCTCTTCTAAACCCTAAAACTTCCTCCCTCTACTTATTCCTTCGTCTCTTCTCCCCTCTCCCCTCATTTTCTCTTCTCCCACTCTCTTTTTCTTCGCCAAAACTCGGATCTTTTCGGATTTTCTTGCAATTTTCGCGATCTACAACGAGGTTTGATCTCTCCTTAACTTAAATTTTATTTATTTGTAGTTAGATCTGTGAAATGGTACCCAAATTCGAAGAAATCGTCCAAAAATGGTGTAAACGGTGAAAATGAACCCCGGTGCGGCTTGATTAACCCGCAGTGCGGATTAGATGAGCCGCACCAACTCTCTTTAACCCCAAATTTTGGCCAAGTCCCCAGTGCGGATCAACAACCCGCAGTGCGGGTTGGCTTTAATCCGCACCAGGCTCGGGAAAACCAGAACTTAGCCATTTTAGACCCAGTGCGGGTTAGATAACCCGCAGTGCGGATTAAGGACCCGCACTGGCCCCCAAATACATCAAAATCTTTGTAATTTTTTTTAACTTTTCTTATATTTCTATTGCAGTTAAAATGCCACCAAGGCCATCCAAGCGTACAAGGACCGAAAAGAACAAGGGGCAATCAAGCAACCGATTTCTTGCGTATCCACCCGCCTTGGCGTTGGACTCTAACCAACAACTCCGACGGATTGCGCTCGAAGAACATCGGGTTCTCGAACCATCCCGATGGATATGCCCGTACACCCTTGAGCAGTTGGGACTTACTGACACGGTCCAAATGCTCACAAACCGCCTTGGACTGTGGGACTTCCTGTGTGAGGAGGTCGACACATACCGCGGCATCACCATCGAATTCCTCTCCTCATATGAGTTCAATCAGGCCTCCAGAACTATGTCTTTCAACCTTGGAGGCTACTCTATCTCTCTCCACACCACCGAGTTGCTGGAGTTATTCAACCTAAGCCGAGAGAACTTGGATCGGATGCGAACCACTCTCGGGTTCTTCCCCGACATGAATGAGCACCAATTTTGCCTCCTCACCATGCATGATGTCCTCAACGATCAGCGGGTCAAGAACATCTCCCACCCGGCGATTCGCTATCTCCAACGGGTACTATCTCATTCTCTTTTTGCCCGAGGGGAGACTGCTTTCGGTCTTCAACGAGGGTGATATGACTTACATTTACAGCATGCTACGGCGCAATAATGATGAGATCGAGTACATGCCACACATCACCTATAACCTTGCCAAACACATCAAAACAGTGGCCAATAACATTCAACCGCGCGGTATGGTGAGGATTGGGGGCATTATTACAAAAATTGCTCGTGCGCTTGATATACCAACCGGAGATGATGTGGTACCGGGATACACATTAGTGGACCTTGTCGGTTGGTGAGAGCACAGCTCGTCCGGTTCGATGATGGACAAGCAGCATGGATAAATTTGGGAGTGCAAGGAATCAACCACCATTTGCCTCTCCAAACCAGCCTTGACTCGTGGAATTACGACACATGGAAGATAGTCGATCCTCCACTTGTGCCACAAGAGCCACTACCACCACCGCCACCGCCACCGGTCATTCACCAAGCTGAACCCGATGCAGCTGCACAAGGAGGTGTAACCATGCAGCAAATGTGGGAATTGATGCAATCCATGCAAACATCCATCAACAACCTCAACCTGAATTTCAACAACCGAATGGATGCATTTGATCACCGTATGGATGATGTAGAGACCCACACCGCCGCAGCTTACCATTATGCCCGTAAGGGATTCATGAACACCAATCCTGAATACGAGGATGACCCACCGACACCACCATACTAAAGAAGGGCTACTAGACGGATGGAGGCCGATTTGGCACGACAACGGGCTGAGGCAGAAGCAGCCCGAGCTGCACAAGAAGCAGAGGCGGCTGCAGCCCAACAAGGTGATCAAGGTAATGAGGAGGAAGAGGAGCCTGTGGATGACATGGAGGCGGATGATTGATCACACACCACCCCCTTAAAATTCGGGATATTGTTTCTTTCCTTTTACTTTTGTTTATTTTTATGCATTAGGGACAATGCTTAATTTAAGCTTGGAGGATGGGAATAACTTATCTGCATGCATGTTTATTTTTTGTGTTTAATTTCAGAATTTTAGGATTTATAACTATGTTTTTACTTGACCTTGAGTAGGATTTGTGGTTTTGAACTTAATTGTTTGAGATTACAAATTTGTCAAGATGTTTTATGTAGTTATGAAAAATAGAGTCTTGCATAATTGGACTTAATTGTTTGAAAATGCATAAAGTATAAAATCATGTTTAATTTTAAAATTGACAAAAAGAAAATATTTTTGATAAATTTGAGTGATTGACAAAACAGTAGAGATTTCAGTGCAAATTTTTATAAGTTTTTAGGAATACCATTGGAATGATTAGAAATAACCACATAATTTGGCGAAAATTTTTATGGAAATAATGGTTTATGAAAATGAAAATTTAGGGATTTAAATTTATTTCTGAAAATATAACTTGTTTGTGGAAAACAAATTTAGAAAGATCGGGATATCCATAGGTATGAATTAATACCTACGGATGTGTGTATTCATGATATTTTGCAAAAATATTGAAACATAGGTTAAAATTTCAATTTTAGAAAAGAAATTCCGCTTGCTTATGTTACAGCGACATGACGTACTTATAGCAATGAATTATTGACACTTTGCTCTACTAGTTGGCCCGATAAAGTGACCGGGTTCGCACTAAACATGTGAGTTCGTATCATGGAAGGGTTGAACCAAGAGCAATGCAAAATGCACTTTTGAATTAAAACGGTTGGGTATGGTTAACTACTTATAACTAACCGGATTTGTTCTAAGGATAAAGAATTATAGTGTCATATAATAAAAAACAACAAAAGAAGAAAGAAATTTAGCAAAGTTCAACACACGAAATCCTCGAATTTCTAGCCTAAGCTTGTTCCAAGCTTGGGGGATTTTAAAAGAATTTTCGCAAAATGAGTATGAAATTTTCATAATGAGTTTAGATGATCAAAGTTTACAAATTCTAAGTCTTTAAGAAAATAAAAGTTAGAGTAAGCAAATTGTGGGGTGAATCATGATTAACCAAGGGTTGAATTTTAGATTTATAACGATTTACGTTAAGGTCTCTCACTTTTGTCAAGATTATACAAATTTTTCTTAAAATTTTTGGAAGATTGTATTTGGGGGCCAGTGCGGGTCCTTAATCCGCACTACGGGTTATCTAACCCGCACTGGATCTAAAAATGAATAAGTTTTGGTTTTCCCGAGCCTGGTGCGGATTAAAGCCAACCCGCACTGCGGGTTGTTAATCCGCACTGGGGAATTGGCCAAAATTTGGGGTAAATAGGGTTGGTGCGGCTTGACTAATCCGCACTACGCTCGGACTTTTTCCTGTGCAATGCTTGGATGTTGGAAATGCGGCTAAGTACTCAGTGCGGCTTGACTAATCTGCACTGCGGGTAGATTGATCCGCACTGAGGAATATTTTCGCCATTTTTCATCATTTCCTGCAATGAAAAGCCAAACAACCGAAGTAACTTGATTCTAGGTGTATTTAAATCACTTTATATTAAAAATACAAGATATTCAATGTTGTTTTAGGATAAAATCTAGATCGATTGTGTATATAATTTATGCTTATCAAAATCCCCCAAGCTTGAACTTTGCTTGTCCTCAAGCAATATTTAAACCTGGACTACAATTCAATCTTTAATTTAACCCTCATATCATCCTTTGCTCTCTTTCTCTCTTTCTCTGAGCTCTCAATCTGGAATGAAATGTGAATCCCCGAAAATGGAGAGATCCCTCACTTTAAATAGCCTCTGCCAAGATTTGAATTCTGTCAGGCGGCATCTATGTACGGCTCGTACCAAGGTGGTACGGCCAGGCCGTACAAGATGGGAGAGAGGCTGGATCGACTAAGTCTGGTATGGCCCGTACCAAGCCTGGTAAGGGCCATGCCAGAGAGTTCAAAAATACCGTTTCTTCGTGTATTTTGCTCCAATCCTGCAAACTCTCAACAGTACCAAATTCTAAGGATATATCAATGAAATGCACATGATTTTGACAATTTAGAACGTGAATTTGGTACAAAATCAAGTCAAATATAGGCTAAATATGCGAGGTATCAGAGAGCGTATCTGCTTTGACTCCCGTGTGATTTCTTTACTTGATATTTGACCGTTTGGGTTAGCTTGGTCACCTCCGTTTGATTGTAGAACTTGAGTCTCCATTTTCCCACCATTTGACTCTGTGTTGTTGAGAAGCACCTCCCTACCCCTTTGTTCTTGTGTTATGCATGCGTGACATCCTCCATTGTATGCCACCTTCCTTCTGAGTAGGTTTGGTTAACTGTTTCTTCTCGGTAAAGTGTTGCTTGTGCTCGGTTGGTAGCGCTCACCCCCATCAGCCGTGTCATCTGAGCTCGTGTCGTCGTCGTCACCTCCGTTGGCCGGTGGATCGAAGGGGATGTTAGAGTTGTATATCAATCCCTTCATCTCAACATGTACTATCCTTGAGTGAGGATTTTTTGTTAGCCACAGAGACGGTGGACTGTCAGCCGGATCATGGCAAGCTACAAGAACCTGCGAAACCTTGAAATTCCCATTAATCACTACTTGTGTCATCCTTTTGGCATAACCAAAGCCTGATATTAGGTTTTTGACTTGAGGGAAGTTCTAGTATGTGAATGGTAAACTATGCAGACGGATCCTTGCTTTGTATGTTGTTGGATCCCTAATCATAGCCAAGTTATGAGTCCATTCTCGTAGTTGGATTTGTACTCCTGGCGCTATCATGAAAGCACCTACATAACATGCTTGGTTTCTGAGCATCTTTGAGGTGAATGTTACAAGGTATTCTCCAAATGCCGGGTCGGTTTCACTAACAGTGAATTCCCTAGGTGTCTACCCATTGACACTGCCAAAGAGGTAGCTATGCGGAATGGAATCTGCCTAAGTTGCACATTAGGTCTGAGAAGCACCACCGCGGATCTGTGCAAGAGGGTGTTAGGTGGCCTTATGTCATTGTTGGGTGGGAAGAAAATTTTGAGAGGTGCTTCCCTAATGATCTCTGCAGGGTTCTCCATTGGTATATTTTTCCAATTCTCAAGGTCCATGGCTTTGTTTTGTGTTGTGTGTTGGAGACGTGGTTGTGGTGGGAGAGCTTTCTTGGTTAGCTGAGGCTTTGTTGTGGGTATGAGTGGCTTGCTTTGCTTTTGTTGGTGTTCTTTTGTAGTGCACATCTTGGCTATGTGACCTATCCCTTTGCACTTAATACAAGTTACACCATTTTGGCACTGAAACTGCGTATGTCCGCGTTCAAGACATTTAAAACACCTTCTCTGCTCCATTAGTAACTCTATATGCTTACTACGTGTTGGTTTCAGCTGCCTTTTGGTTTGCAGGCCTCGTGATTTGTGTCGAGAGACTAATATCCATGGGTTTTGATTCTCTTCTGCTTCGGAGTAGCTTCCATTATTGTTGTTGTCCTGTGGGTGGTTGGGGGTTTGGGAGAGTGGTAGGGTAATAACTCCAATGGTGGCTACGTGTGCTGCTGAGATGGGTTTTGGTTTGACTACCCCCGCATAGGTGATGGTTGCTCCAGTATTCTGTCGTCCTTGCCGTTCTTGAATGACCTTCATAATCGCCATTTTATTCGCCAGTCGTAGGGAGAAGGAAGCCATCTGGTCTAGGGTGCATTTCGCATTGTGTCTTCATGTCTAATCTTAAAGAGTGCATTCTGCATTGTGTCTTCATGTCTAATCTTATCGTGGTTTTAGATGAATTTGTTGTTTTCCATGATGCCGTACTATTTAAAAATATCACTGTGAGTAGACAACATTAACACTATTTATAAGACTGCTAATGATTAAGATTTGGCTCAAATTCGGCTCGATTCAATGAGAAGCAAAATGATTTGGCTCGTAACTCGGCTCGGCTAATATAACACTTGACTCAACTCGGCTCGCAAGCTCGCAAGCCAGCTCATATTTCTACATAAAAAATGTGATTAAAATGAAGAAAATGTAAATCAATTATTTCATTATTATACCAAATTCCACCCAGAAGCTGTGATTAAAGGGATGAGACAAAATAATATAATAATAATGACTTTTTCACCGTCGACCAAATCGAGCGGACAAGATATATGCTCAGGAGTGAGAATGCCCTTCTTACCAAGTTGGGTGTATTCGATTCAATCATCTTGTCCCTATTCAGATAAGCATGTAGCCCTTTTTTTATTGTTATTATTATTATATTATTTTGTCTCGTCCCTTTTCATATGATAGACATTCAAGGTAATAGGCGTTACATAAAATATTTCTTGTGATTATGGTATCTCCGCGATGACCCAATTTTTATTGCAATATCATGTCGCTCTTTCCATGATATGGAAAGATGAGTCTCGTATCTATTTATTTGTTATATTTTTCTTTTATACTTCAATAATACATGACACATGAAGTAGTATCCATGGAATACTCTTTCTGACTTCAAGGGCCACATTGGACTTTGCCATCTTGTATTATTAATTCCGTAAAAAGCTGCACGTGCTAATTATTCTCAAGCACACTAAGAACCAGCTTTAATAATAACCGTACTGGATCCCGGGTTTAATAAACGCTTATCTAGTATCATGCAGCCCCTGTTTTGTGCTTCCTTTTCTTTTTATTTCATTTATTATTGTATTTCCTTATCATGTAGACCCTCTTGGTGTTGGCAATGATAACATTCATTTTAATGATCAAAGGAGTTCCTACCCCAATCATTTAGGTAAAGTTTTAGTCCTCACAAAATGAGTCAGGAGACGTTTCTTACTGCCTTTTTGTCATGGTGGATATGCTATTTCGTGATCCCTTCTAGTCATATCAGGCCTGGAGTTTTTATCATGACCAATACCATGGCTAGGGGGTTGCGTGTTTCTCTTGCTGTGCCTGCTCTCGCCAACCTTTTCAAATCCTTAAGGGTCATCACTACTACTAATAATCCTGGTGATTGTGGGGAACTGGTTCTCTTCACATCATCTCAGGGTGGTTAAATACATATTGGGCGGGTTTGTACACTCCTCAAGCTTCAGAGCATCTCAGAGATCGGCTACCCATGCTTATTAACATAGCTGGAGCGAGTTATGGCTTCTTCAATGAAGCAAAGGCAAGCAAATTTTTCTTGAGGAGCGGCTTGTATATGTCATCATCGAAGAGGCGGCCCTTTTCTAGAGGAATATCAGTGGAAGAGGATCGAGAAGTTAGGGACCAGCGGTTTGTTCCAGGTGTAACCCCTTCATTTTCCATCTCAAATATTGAGTTCTTGATTAGTGTTCGACCAGGCTGGCTACCCCTTCGCATTGGTAATAGGATAATCTTCGAGGCGTATTACCCACACCGATTTGCACATCAGTTTGGTTATGATCAGATTGCTCCAGGACCCAGGCTGATTCAGTCCTTGTTATACCCTGATCTTGTGACTGCATCCCAGTGTTGGTTTTCACTTCTAAGGACCGGGACCGATTCTTCAGTCGTTATCCCGCGAGCGGGTAGATCATCTACATTTTCAGCTACTTATTATAGTTAGTTTCATGCGGCTTTAAGGGCTTACCACTCTCGTGTACCTCAAATTTTATCTGCTAAAACTCATGGCCATGACGATTCCTATGGAGGCCCACTTCCTAGAGTCACTTTCTCAGACCTAAAGAAGTGCAGTGGGTTAGATGCGGACATTGATTATGTCGTGAGTTCTACTAGACCCCAGACTCATGGCAACGGAACACCGGAAGCCAATTCCTCCGAAGTTGTAAGATTAGGAAAATAGATAACACTGTCTGAGCCTTGGGACTACATCTTTGGTGAACATGGACTTTCTTTCATGAAGCCTAGTGGGTATGCTGATATTTTCGAAAAAAAGGGGGTCTTATTCAACTTTTACAGGGAATACAGCCATTTTTATTAATATCCCTAAAAAGAAGAAAATTTTACAAATGTCCCTGCCCTCAATTTTTTTTAAACGTGCCCTGACCGACTGGGCCTAGGGCGGCCCAAAATTCCACATAGGGCGCCCCATATGGCTAGTGAGGCACCTCATATGTTTTTTTTTTTTTTAAGAGAGAAATCTTAGTATTTTGATTTGAATAATTTTGTGAAAAAAAATTTAGGGTTTAGGGTTTATGTATATGTGTATGCCAAAAAATAAAATATTTGATATATTTACGGAGTGATGTCATAAATTTTTATAACTTTGATTTTTTTTTTTGGTGAACCATATGTATAATATACACATATACACATATACATACACATACGCATACACATACACATATACACATATACATATGTAGTTCTAAAAATAGTTTAACATAGTTCACCAATAAAAAGTTCAACAATACAATCAAAAGCGCAATGAAAGTTCATAACATAGTTCAAATCAAATAAATTAATTCGCATAAGCAAAATACTACAACAGCATACAATTGGGGGCTAAGCCTTACGAGCTGAGGAGCTTGCTCCATTCTTTTCCTCAGCCCAACGGATGCACGCAAGACACTCCCACGTAGTGAGACGAGCGTCATTCAGCAGATCTGCATGCAGGTCCATGCAATTGGGATGAACAGCTTTGCCACATTTATAACAGAAGAACATATCCACCATACCTCTCTTCAGCTCACATAAGCAGCATTGTCCCCATCCAGGTGGAGGGACCCTGTCCACCCAGCCTTCCATCAGCATTTTTCTAATTGATGGATCAAGAGTGCTAAGAAATTCTTCATTATTTTTGGGTGAAAACATTCTTTCCATATTCCTCACAGCGTAGGCTTCAGCCGTCCAAAAATTATTAATAAGTACTCTTTTTGCTTCGCGTTCGGTTTCAGTTCTTTCTCTATTTTTTTCAACTTTGGGTGCCATTATAACTAGGGTTTCAAATGACAGCAATTGATTAGGAAAGCTAATTATGGACGTAATTAAAGACTAACTGTATACTAATCAACGGCTAATTATAAAATAATTACAAAATATTTAATTTTTAGAAAAAATAATTAAAAAAAATATTTCAAATACCTGTAGCTATAGTCACCGAGAAAATCGCCGGAAATCGCCTTCAGTTCCCTCTCCCTTCTCTCTGCCTTTGAAGTGAGAGGTGGACTGATGTTGGAGTGAGAAGAGAGAGAGAAAAAACGAATAAATAAGCATCTCTAGTGGACCGCCCGTGGCACAGGCAGTCAGGACCCCAGCAAACCGGCCCTATCATAGGCGGTCTGCTGGGAGTGTGGGTTGCAATGAAAAATTACGGTTTCAATATAATTTCTTAGTTTCAATGTAATTACTTGAAGTGTACTGTTACGCTTTTGATTGTATTGTTGAAGTCGAAATGTGTATTATTAAATTGTGTTGTAATAAAGAAATGTAAAGTGCAAACAACATAATACCAACATGAATATAAAAAAAAAAACATAATGTGAACATAATGCGCGCCAACATAATCAGAAACGTATAATACAGCAGTCCCATAGTCACAATACTACAGTCAGAAATATATCACAATAAACAAAATCTCTACAATCATCATCTTCATCTCATTTCAGATAGAGACAACCTAGGAGCCGCTATGCCCTTGCCATGCCTGTGCGGCTGCACGCAGCCTCTGCGGACTCACATCTCGCAACGCCTCCTGTCCCAAATCATCATCATCGTCTCCCATATCCTCATCCTGGTCCCCCATATACCTGTGCTGCATACATGTATTGGCTGCCCATGGATCAAATCCAGCAGCTGACTCTGCATTGGTGGGCTGTGTATGCAGCTCCCATGGATCTTGCTCCCAGCTTGCAACATACGTGGCAGGAGGCGGTGCGTCAAATAATGCAGAGACAAAGCTATCTGCAGTCTAAGATGAGCTCCCACCAGCCTCAAAGTCATGTGCCATCTCCACTCCATATCGTGGTCTGTGGTAGCCAATGACCTCTACATCTGTATCAGCCGGGGCCAGCTCATCTTTGCTAAATCTGGGATTGGCATTGCAATGAGGTGGTCCATCCTATATTAAAATAATGTTAGTTTTGCTACATACAAAGAACTTTGCAACAAATAATGGTATAATTGGCGACTGACCGTGCCAAGCTCTACTGGAACTTTGTATTTATTTTTATAAGCATCCCATCCTTGGGTATTCAATATCCAGTCGTGGAACGCCCAACCTGAGTCATCAGCTGCTTAATTGCAAGTTAACTAAGTTAGAACGAACAATTCAACAAAAATAAGAATATTGTGTGTGTCATATTTTAAATTTTGAAATGTTCATACCTACAGGAGGTGGCGGCATATCGTGACTGTAGATGGCCTTTGGTTGGTAGTTCAGATTTCGCGGTGCATACTTTATCTCCCGCCAATTGATGTTCTCCCCAGCATCGCGCAGCATGCCAACGAGGCGGCCTTCAAAACCACCTGTCTCCACGATTGGTGCACTGTGCTGGAGCATCTGGCATCCTATATATCGTCAACCATCCCTCGCCATGCACATCAAGATGTGTCCAACTCCTCTCATAGTGGCCAACAGCTGCACACAACATGATTATGCCAACGGTAAGTAATTAAAATTTGTAATTTAAAATTAAAGTATGTTTCGGTTGTACTTACCGCGCGAGCATTGATCAGACCCCAAGGCATATAATTGCTGGATGAATCTATCAGTCTACGTCAAAGGGTCTCACCATAATGGCCCGTCAAGTAGACTGACGGCATGCCCCATCTCTGGTACCATACGACATATTTCGGATCCCCGGGACCAACACCCAACGAATCAACAGATGGCGGGCTCCATAAGTGCTGCTCCAGATGTCGAGCCCAGTTGTACTGCATGACGAAATGCTGGCTCCAGTCGACTTTCGACTTAGTGTAGCATCCTTGCCCATCAACGGGTACTTCAGAATGAAAGCATCCAAGCCAAACTGTCGAGATACCCGATCGGGGTAGTGATACTCAATTATCCAGAAATAGATGACTGGTCCCCGATAATACCATAAATGTGTCTTCTTTAATGTCAGCGGGCTCAGCCATCCATGCTGATACCATGGACGATAAGGAAACCACTCGATATTCGCATCTCGGAGCATCTGGAGTTGACCCTGGACATAAGAAATCCCCCTGCCTTTCTCTTCATGATCGTGATGATTGCCCCATATAGCGGCATACGCGGGGCATCTGTCTTGGTCCAGACCTCCCCACCGGGGATGTGGCAATGGTATAACTGGTCGATTTATGGGCAGATGTGACCACAACCAATGCTGGAGCAGAAGAAGTGGTCCAAAAAGCTGTTTATTCTTGACTTGAAAATTTAACTTAAAAATAAAAACTAGGTGCTTTTTATCCAACCTCAATAACAACGTATATTAATACAGACTTACCAGACAAGCATGGCAGAGGCCTCTGTATAAGTGGGCGAGGACGGCTCCACCCCAGTTCCATCTCGATTCTTTTTCCAGGTCCCTCAACAGGGAGAGATACATAATCGGAACAATGTCACCACTGGAATCCTCGAACATAACAGCACCGCACAAATCCAGCACATACGCCCTAGTGTACCTGCAATATAAAATAATCAATATAAATAACTGAGATTGTTGATGAACTACTAAGTTAATTTAAAGAATGTAATAGTACCTCCTGACTGCCTCAATGTCACCAGTCTCAGGAAATATCTGATTCTGGAAGAAGTGAGATCGGAGTGCCTTTAGAGAAATACACTACCCGGAATAGCGAAACTCCTCCTCGTCCCCCTTCTTCTTCTTATATTTCTTCTGTAGAGTCTTCGGATCACACCCTAACAACTCCGGTATCATCCTTTGCAGCTCTGGATAGTCTAAGATGCCACCTATGGGGTCGTCATCGATACGTAAACCCCATAGGGTGCTCACATCACCAAGGGTGACTGTCATCTCCCCGACCGGGAGATGAAATGTATGAGTCTCAATTCGCCATCTCTCGCTAGACCATGCATCAGAGACACATCGATCTTACTCTGCGGCATGGTGGCAAGCTGGTACAACCCGAGGTTCAAGATGTATCGCTGCATTTCTTTATGGGGAACGAATGGAATCTCAGACCTGCGGTGCCTCACCGTAAGCATGACATTATCCTGTATTTATTATCAATTTGTCAGACTCAAATCGTGCAATTTTTTTAGTAACTTAACAGGATGTCATTTTTTTAAGTATAAAAATCACGTACCTCAAGAGATGCCAATGAGATGTGGTGCTTAACATGATGGGTCCATAGAAGAGGACTAAATGTGTCAGGATCATGCACACCATCTGGAAAATTGGCCTGAGACGATGGATCCGCTTTAGTCGGATCCTCAAAGCCCCTTTTAGTCGTATCATCATGCGACGATGGGCCTTTTCCAATCGGATCCACCGAGGACGTGCCCCCTCTAGTCGAATCCACAGCATCTGCACCCGCTGCATGCTTAGCTTGTACTCCCCACCGTCTAACTCTAGGCATACTACATTTACCAAAAAATATTAATCAAAACATACAATTTATATAATTTTTTTTAATAAGAATTGCATGTATATAATCCCAAAATAATTGTATGTAAATAAATTGCATGTATATGATGTTCATGCATATACAATTAATTTTGTTGCATGCATATGCATTTGCATGTATATACAATTAATTTACACTTTGCATGTAAGTAAATTGCATGCATATGCATTTTTTTTTTTACAAAAATTAATTTGGTTGAAAATAAATAAACTTTACAAAAAAAAATGCATATACAATTCTGGGTTTATTTTTTGGGTGTATATGCAATTTGTTTACAAAATTAATTTTGCATGTATATGCATTTTTTTTTTGTAAAAAAATGAACTTTACAAAAAAAAATTAATTATAAAATATTTGCAGACCTAAATTTTAAAATTAAAAAAAAATGAGATATACATGCAATTCACTTACAATAAAATATATATATATATATATCATTTTTAAACAAATATTGATATACTTCAAAATAATTAGTTTTACTTCAAATCTTTTGTATTCATATATACATGTTTTTTATGAATTATCACAAAAATAATTTTCAAAAAATAAATATGCATATTTTTAAATCATAAATCTAACAACAAAATTCTTAAACAGTTCAACCATTTAAACCATAAATTCTACTCTAAATTGAACTGTAAACTCTAAATTTTTAAGTAATTCACAATTCACAAACATAAACCCTAAATTTAATTATAAACCCTAAATTTAAAAAAAATTCACAATTCACAACTTTAAACTCTAAATTGAACCATATGACATTCAAGCAATTTTACCATAAATCATAATCCTAAATTCAAGCAATTGAACCAATTGAACCAATTCAAGCATCCAATTCAAGCAATCAAGCAATTCAACCATCTAATTCAAGCATCCAATCGAACCAATTTGAGCATCCAATCGAACTAATTCGACCAACCGAACCAATTCATGTCATTGCCACAATTCAAGCATCCAATCGAACCAATTCGACCAATTCAATCAATTCAACTAATTACTCACGTTTAATCCTAAACATCGAATCGAACCAAACCGAATCACATTACACCATTTAATCACATTAACACAAACCCTAAATTCTAATCGAATAAAAAAAAGAGAACTCACTTGTTCGATCGAGAGAGAAGCGAATCGGGGCGCGAGGCAATGACGAGCGTGGTGTGAGGCAGTGAGGGGTCGGCCGGTAGGGCTTCTTTCTTCTCTTGTTCTCTTTTTTTTTCGGGTTTTTTCGGGTGGAATGAAGGCAAAGAGGAGGGGGAAGAAGGGTTAAAAAATATGGGCAGTGGGGCGCTTCACATGAGATATGGGGCGCCAGTCCCTGTGGTGCCTCACTAGTGGTATGGGCCGCCACAGCCCGTGGCGCCTCACAGAGTTTTTGGGCTGCCCTGGATTCAGACAATCAGGACATTTAAAAAAAAATGGAGGACAGGATTATTTTTAAAATTTCAATTTTTTTTAGGAATATTAATAAAAATGGCGCAGGGAATACCGACTCTGGAATTGGAGTCCCAATGACCCGAGACATTTCTTCAGGAGCCACCACGCCTTGGGTAAAGTCCCGTCCCCTCTCTGTTTTTTTTTGTTTGACAGGCATGACAGTGAACGAAATATGTCACTTGATTTATTTCTTTGAAATTTATTTCGATTGGTCAACATACATTATCACCCCTGTTACTTCGATTGGTCCAAGTTATTTCAATTTATTTATCCAGAGCATCAGAGCATCCCTTGGCCGCATTATATGTCAAAAAAAATTATTATCATTCTATCACTTGTATTGAAGCTGTACGTGCCTCTCTAATTTTCATAGTTAGTTTTAATTTTTTTTTAATCCAATTCTTTATAGGGGATATTGACTCCAGAATTGAAGCCCCAATGACCCGAGCCACTTCTCCATGAGCCCCCGCACTTATGGGTAAAACCTCTTTCCCTTTCGTTTCGTTTTTTTTTTTTTTAAATCATCACTTCATTTCACTTCCTTTACTCATGGTATGTATATATTCCCTTTATTTAGTCTCGGATGACCCCTTCCCTTTAGAGGAATCATCACTTGTTATAGGATTTGATTCGCCCGATGACTCTCATCCATCTTCACCTCCTCTTTCTGAGATGTGGGCTCATGGAATGGATCCTGTTGTACCCTAAAAAGTTGACAATTTGAATAAATAGAAATCGGCACTAATTTTAATGCTTGAAAAATGCTAAATGTGCATAAAATCTTTCCAAAATAAAAGGAAATGGCATATTGGAGTTCATGGTAATATTCTACATATAAAACCATGAATTTTGATATTTTATACAAATTATAACTCAAAATGGTTGAAGAGTTATGAATTTTCAAAGGAAATGCTAACATGGTAGCCCCTGATTGGTGCCACCACAGCCTGGGTACCCTTACCATTAAACATAGTTATTCTGGGTGCAATTGGGGTATACCAAACCTAAACCTGACCCCTGGGACCCATTGTCAGCCTTTCAGTATAAAATTCGCTGAATACTGGAGATTGCTAAACTCAATACATGAGAAATGAACTATATACACCGGGTTGACAGTTTATTGGCGCACTATGCACCCAGATTGGCCAAACCAGGCTAAGGAGCGCTGAGTTTAAACTCAGGGCCTTTGAACCCTTCATCTTGAGTGTGCCAAGAACACCATACACCATAACATTGCTTCCTTGTGCGGCCTACAATGTGCTAAGCGCATACAGAAGAAAAAGGAGATGAAAGAGAGAGAAGGCACAAGTCAGTGAGGCCAATATGCGGGCCCCTTTCTCTGACTTCTTCTCCCTCCCTTCTCTCGCTGCTTGAGCCGATTTTGAGCTTTAAAATCGCCCAAATTAAGAAGAGCTTATAGAAGGTTGGAAGAACTACCTTCCCTCTCCTCTCTGCCTAAATCTCGAAGATTATCTTTCTCTCTCAAGTTCTAATTCTAACCGAGAAAAGAAGAAGAAGAAATTTGTGAACTTGAGTTTGTAATACAATTGAGCTCTAAGGTTTCACAGGGATGCTCAATACACTCAGGCGATGCTAGCCATGCCCTCAATTTGAAGTTTAATGGGCTCAGGAAAGTAAATTGCACAAAGAACACCAGCTCGGTTCATGCCATAGCCGAGAGCATTGGATCATTATCCAAGTGGTAAATTGTGCCTAGGGACATGATAAGGGACATTATACGATGCTCTCTGTCACCTTTACAAGCACTGAAGCATAACAATTGAACAAGGCCCATGTTAAGCCTTAAAAATGACTTGGGTCCAACACAACATAGCTTGTTAGTTGTCAACAGCCTCTCCTGGTCCCCTGGACACGTGCCTAGAGCACTTGAGATCAGTCCAAGATAGAAGAATATCCCTCCTGCACAATAGGAGTCATGCAAATCAAATTACCTTCTAGAAGCCATGAAATCAAGGACTGCCATGCCATGCAATGCCCTAGTGATCAATCCAAGGGCTGAAACTGATACAACACACTCAAATGACATGTCAAAGCATAATTATAGGGCTGAAACTGATACAACACACTCAAATGACATGTCAAAGCATAATTATACAATATTTATATTATTCTTATAATTTATTCAAACATTATACCAAATAATATTTGCATAACTTCATAAATTTATTTATGGTCTAAGCATGTCATATTATGACATTTTATTTTAGCATTTCATCACATGTATTTTATCTTATACATCATTATGAAATATAAAATACTTGTTGTTTCTCTTCAGTTGGTGTGACCGTATAGAGGATCTATGTCATCTTGGCAATAATATAAAACTTTATATTATTGACTATAAGAGGTTCTATCATTACATTATAGTTATCCAAACGACATAGTAATCATTTACTCAATCCACTAATTTTGTGTCTATCATTGTCACATGATATTATGAATAATATGCAAAATAGAATCATGTCATTTTTTTATTATATTTGTTTTCATGGTCTCTCAAGTGAATTATAATTATAACTACATTAGTTATATTGCATGCGATATAATTCCACTTTACCAAGGGGCCCAGTAATATCATAACTCAAATTGAGGGACAATAATAATATTAACATATAGATTTCTCTCGCACAAGTTGTACACAACGAACTACTATTTTATTTCTATCACAATATAGTATTTAAATAGCAATCACATTATATGCTTCTTATGTGAAAAACCTATACATCTCATATCTAAGATTCTAAAGACACAATGGAAACATTAATGACACAAAACACAATCCATATAATGTTCCATTCATTTAGGTCATGTTCAATATATACAATACATATTTTATATATTAATGTAATTAAATAATAATCCTTTATCAACATTTATAGAACTTCAATGTACTTTTGTTGCACCCTAAAAAAAAAGTTACCAATTAAATAAATGGAAATTGGTAATTATTTTTTTTAAAATGCTTGAACAACTTTAAATGTGCACGAAATCTCTCCAAGATGAAAGGAAATGGCATATTAGAATTCATGACAATATTCTGTATGCAAAACCATAAATTTTGATATTTTATACAAACTCTAACTCAAAGTGATTAAGGAGTTATGAATATTCAAAGAAATGGCTGACATGGCAGCTTCTGAATGGTGCCAGCTGTCACTGGGTACCCATAGCATTTTGCTATGCGACTCTGGGTATACATTGAAAGCCCTTAAGCATAGATCTGACCCTAGGGGCCCGCAATCAGTGGCTTAAGCCATTTTTTCGCTGATGTTGCGAAATAGATAAACTTGGAGCATAGGCTTTACATTTCATACACCGAGCTGTAAGCCCCCAGGCTTATATTACACCAAGTTCACCCAAATGAAAGGGCGTTTAAACGGAATAGCGCTAAAGGGCCCTAACCCTTCTTAATTTACGTAAACTCAGTGCACCCGAGCAAAACGTTATAGACCAAGTAACCAGCGCTACAGTTCAGAGAAAGCCGAACCTATGCAAAAGAAAGAAAGAAGAAGAGGAGAGAGTGAACCATGTCAGAGAGGATGACACACGGGGTCCACTGCCCTGACAGCCTCTTATTTCTCTCTCTCTCGCCATTGGAGCCCGATTTGAAGCTCAAAAATTCATGAAAATGTAAAAGGAATTGAGCTTGAGCTCACCTGAACTCGATGGAGCATTCCTTCCTCTACTCTTCCCTATCTTCTCTCTAGTGCAAATGATTCTGCATTCTTCCCAATTGAAGTCAGGAAGACACGAGAGATGAAAAGTGTTTGAGCCCAATTAGAAGAAATTGAATAGAAAGGATTGCTCAAAGGCCTCTTTATACATGAGGCGACGCTATTGGAGGCCTCAATTTAATGAAATACGGATTGGCTTGAATCTGAGCATGAATAGGACAAGTGCCTGACTCGAGTTCAATGCAATGCAGCTCAAACGGCCGCCAGCTGCCTCATGGTCCATCAGGGCACTTGTCTAAAGGTCTTATAATGACGACAAGATAGAAGAATCATTTCCTGACAAGAAGAATCACGCAATTAAGCACTCCCCACCTGAAAGCCAGCAAATCAAAGGCTAAAGATGTCACTCTTACTACCTGGAGGTGATCCAAGGGCTACAAATGATACAACCCATAATTGATGACATGTTAAGCTGTGATTGGATGATTCCTAGCCTTACAGGAGCATGGATGAAGCCAAGGCACCATAGCCACTGATCAAGCAGCTGATGGGCATGATGAAACCACCTCAGCTGCAATGCAAACCCTAAACCTATGCCTTGCCTATAAAAGGGCACTCCTAGCCGATTTTCAAAGAGATCCGAGAATCCTACATAGTAGAAAAGAGAATAGATAAACAAACTTTCTTCCTCTGAGATATAGGCTAGCCACTTAAAAGAAAATCTCCTAGTTTTCTTTCTTCAATTCCGCAATTAAATAGATAATATATACCTGAGCAATGTAGGTCTGTAGGGAGACCAATTCATGTACATATTTTGTTTTGGAAATAAAGCTTTTTTTTCTTTTTCTTTTCCTTAATCCTTTTTCCTTTTCTTTTCTTCTTCTCTATTGTGAATTTTCTCTTCCCTTTGTAATTGTTTTGAAAACCTAAAATGAGAAGGTTCTGTGATAAAGAATGAAGAAACTTGTTAGATAACAAGTATGCACAGCACCTAATGATCAAGATTTTTCTTTTCTTATCTTCTTTTCTTTTCTTTTCTTTCTTTTACTCATGGATTTAATCTAAAACCTTCCTTTAACCTGAGATGGAATGAATGAAGGGTAAAAATGTGAATGTTGAGCTTTAAAGTTCCATTTGCATCAGAGCTCTTTAATTATTCTACTCAAAGATTAAAGGGATGGATAAAATAAAAGAAATGTATGATAATCAACTTTTTAATTCCTTTAAAATAGCTTTGGTTGAGAAGATGTAATTGTTGAGCCTTATGGTTCCTTTTGCATCCAATTAAATGAGGTTATTTTACAAATAAGGAATTAAAAGGCCAAAAGAACAGTAACAAACAGGTACAGTCAGGTTGAGCCTTATGGTTCCCCACTGTTACCTTTGAATTGGCCCATATACACACTAGAACTTGATCTCAAACATGGACACATGCTATGATGCATGAAATCTGAGTTTTCAGGGGATATGCTGTGCAAATGGTGAGAGGAGAAGGGTATGGCTGTATATAAGCATCAGATATGCTGATCCTTGCTGTATGCATGCTTGCTCAATGATTCCTTGATGATTTGTCCTTTAAAAACAAGAAACAACATGTGAAAATGTGATTTCTCAACAACTCAGGGGCCTCCTTGCAAAACTGTCATTATGACAGAGAATTTGATGCTCAGCTGAGCTTGATATTTTGAATCCTGAAGCTTTGATCTTATATTTTAAAGTTTCAATCTTGTTCTTATAATTGCTGGTACCAATTCAGTGGCTTAGAGCCATTAAAACAGCCATGAACCCTAACCAACCCATTAATTATGATTATAACACTTAAGAATGGTTAATTATGCAATACATGACTTGAACTCAACGGCTACTAGTGGTACACACACCACTGGTACAAGCAAAGCACTCAAAAAGGACTGATTTGACGCCTGCTGACAAAACAGAAAATCTGGACCAAAACAGAGACTGAAATGCAAAATTGATTTCACAGTCAAAAATACATGGGATGGACACAAATTTTATATTTTTCGGATTTTTCTACAATTTTTTATGAATTTCTAAAGTTCAGATTTTAAAAGATGAAAATGCATAAATAAATCTGCTAAATTGACTTCCATACCCCTAACATGAATAAATTCCTAGAAATGTGAATAAATTCCCTAAAATCATAAAAATTGGCACAAAAGCTCCTGACATGATCCCCTTTGACTCTGTAAAATAAAATTCATAACTCATGTATGAAATTCATGGGTAAAGGGATCAAACAGATCTGAATATACATGATCATATGACCTGAATTCTACCAGAATCTAATGTAAGCTAAATTAATGCTTCTGCAACACGCTGACATCTCTCAAATGGCCTGAATGACTTCTTTACATACTTAATTCGACTTGAAACCACCTGTGCTAATCATTGGTACCAAATCGGTATCAAAATGAGATCCATGAAATCAAACCATGTCCCAGATATAACTAAACCCCAAATTGATACTTCCTTGATCTTTTAATGCCCCAAAACGATATTATACAGCCAATTAATTGAATGAAATCATATCGAAATCGAATCCAAACCTGACTGGTACTGATGACCACTTACTTGGCCGAGAACCGCCTTTTCGGCGACCCATGATCGCCGACGAGTGGTGCAAGGCACTCCTGAGACCAAGGTGACGCAAACTGCATCTCCTCAAAGCCTGCCATGGCCGGAGGTGTCACCTGAGTTATGAAGCTCAATCGGGAATGGAGTCTCCAGTTCGAAATCGAAGCCATCAGACCTGCACAATTTTTGAAGCAATTTAGAACCATACGATGAAGGCACCTGATGAAAGGTCTAAATGAAAACACAAATCGCCAAGCATCATAATCAATCCAAGGGCCGAAGTTTAAAATTACAACCAACGAATCCCGACAATCGGACCCCACGTGTCATAAAATCATTTGGGTTGTTCTGCACGAGTTTTGACACAAGTCCAACGTTTATTTAAAATTAATATCCAAAGCCCAACATCATTTAAATTCCATGGCCCATTCAAAGCCCAAACCCAACATTTAAATATTTGGATACTAATCTCAAAACCAAAACAGGCTCCAATACACATCTCAGAGCTTGAAACTCAAATCTTGGAACCCAAATCGCAATCCAATGCTCCTAGCCCACGTCAATAAACAATTAAATCTTACATTACATTCAGATCCCTCTGATAATCTGAACCTTACAGCAGAATCCCCAGAAAATTACAAACAAGTCCCTAAAAACATAAAATCTTTAGAAACAAGTCCTTTCAAGCCTTTTTGACCATAACTTTCTCATACTAAGCCCAAATCAACTCAAATCAGTTCCAAATGAACCCAACTTCAATCCTCTATAATTCTAAACAGCATTTGAACATATCCATATTCCAGCTATAATCTGAAATGACCAAAATGCCCCTCTCTTGACATATTTTTAAATAAAAATATAAAAATGATATTTAAATGCTCTTTTCAAATTGAAAACACATAAATAATATTTTCTCATGTACATTCTCATGTTTTAAACATGAAATCCATATTTTCATGCACATATCATGGTAGCTGACCAAAAAAGAAATCCAAAGTCAAATGAGAACCAACAATGACCAAAATAAACAATACATGAGTCCCTTTTTAGTCCCATTATTCGGTTCAACCCATAGGCACAAATCCTGGAATGCATGAGGTGTTCAGTCTGACTCAAAAGGTCTTTCTGATGTAATTAACAGCGGGGGCTTGCGCCCGTCGGGAGTTTAAACGTCCCCACAATCAAAAATAATAAAACCTCCGACAACTGATTATGAACGTAGGTCGTCACAAGGGGTGAACCAGAAGGAATGCAGAAAGAAATCCCAAAGTGAATGCCCTCCCCTGAGTTCGGTGACCTGCTCATATTCAAAGAAACAGAGCACTGAACCCAGCCGGGAGCATTCATTCACACATTATAAAAAACCTGCACCGTTAGCTAACCTGATGCCGTGCAACTTTCTGCGCCCTACAACTTTAATCTACATGACAATCTTCCTTGGTAATTAATGTTCCTCCTTAATTACCATGATTGTGAACTTATTTAGTGATTAAATGTTTCTCATCTTAGGAGTTCTATGATTCAAGACCAAGAGCATCTTCTTGAATACTTCCAAAGATATAACATATAAATATCAAGGAACAAGAATAATAATCCTCGTAATAAAATAATGAACAACACATAAATTATTATTAAAAGATAACTTTCAAAACACACATCATTCACCTTCATTAAGACTTTTTCGATCGCATAAGGCCCTTCCCAATTCGCAGAGAATTTCAGGCCAATGTGTTGTCCCATGATAGGCCTTTTCAAAGCCAAGACTAGCTCTCCTTTGCGAAACGTTCTGATCCTGGCCATCTTTATTATAAGCCCGCTCCATGCAAGCCCGATAAAGCTCCAAGTTCAGCTGGGCATTGAGTCTCACTACATCCACAGCCTCTAGTTCTTCGAGGCGTAGGTGCATTTGTTCATCTTCTGAAAATCCCTCATGGACTGCCACTCTCAAGGAATGAATTTCTACCTCAAGTGGGAGCACAGCTTCGGACCCGAACACAAGCGAATATGGTGTCGCTTGCGTAGGTGTTCGGCATGTAATACGATAAGCCCAAAGTGCTTCGTTTAACTTCTCATGCCAGTTGCGATGGTTTTTGTCAACCATTTTTTGTAATAGGCTGATTAAAGTTTTGTTGAGAGCCTCAGCTAGGCCATTGGCCGTAGGGTTATATATGGTTGAAAACTTCCACTCTATTTTGTGGTGTTCAACGAATCTTGATACTTTGAAACTTCTGAAAGCAGGCCCATTATCTGAGATGATCCTTCTTGGATTGCCGAAACGATAAAGTATATAAGTTTTGAAGAACCTCATGATGTCCTCGGCTTTAGTTCTCGTAATGGGACGGCTTCTGCCCATTTAGAGAAATAATCGGTTGCAGCTAAGATGAAGCGGTGCGCCCTAGAAGAAGGTGGGTCAATGGGGCCGATGATATCTATTCCCCACATTTTGAATGGCCAAGAAACCACTATAGGATGGAGCGCATTGGGGTGTTGATGGATGAAATCCCCATGTATCTAGCAAAGGTGGCACTTTTTAGTGTAATCGATGCAATCCTTCACCACTGGTGGGCGCCGCAGATACCTGAATGCAACTCTTCTATGATTTGTTTTGCCTCATCTAGCGACATGCAGTGAAGCCACATCTGGTCATATGACTTTCGATACAAAGTATCGTTGGTGAACAAGAACCGGAGTGCTCTTCTTTTCAATTGTTCCTTTGCAGCCCTCTCTTGCGATAGCTCTCCGTTCTAAAAATAACTAATGAAAGGCTGTCTCCAATCACCATCCTTAGTAGTTAACACCTCGGCAGATGAGTCTTTGCATTTTGATTCCTCCAGAGGTGTCGATTCCTTTCGGGAAAAACACGAGGCCATACATATTCTGTTGCGTACCGTGATGCATATATTGTCCTCATTTGGTTCAGCGAGTTCTTTGGCTACTCTGGTGAGTGCGTCTGCCCGACCATTCAGAGCCCTCGAGACCCTTTCAAATGTTATGCTTGGAAATTTCGCTGCCAAATTTGCAGCCACTTGTTGGTAATTGCAAGCTCTGCCTTATTCACCTTGTACCGGCCTACGACTTGCTCAATAATTAATTTCGAGTCACCGTATACATGTAGCCTTTTAATTCCCATGTCCATAGCAATTTCTAGACCAGCAATTAATGCCTCATACTTTGCTTCATTATTAGTGCATAGATCTAATAGGGATATGGAATGGCGGGTAATGCCCCCCCCCCCCACTTGGGGTGACAAACACCAAGCCGACCCCCGCCTTAATTTTAGGAATTTTCATTCCTGGAGTAGGGTGTATGGATGAGGCCCCATCAAAATACATCTCCCACAGTGGCTCACCATCTTCAGTGTGGAGTGTTTCTTCGTCTAGGAATTCACATGACAGGGGTGAATCATCTGCAACTAGATGTGCGGCCAAAAAGTCAGCCAGAGCCTGTCCCTTTATTGCTTTTTGGGGCATGTATACAATGTCGAATTCAATAAGAGCTATAGCCTAACGTGCCAGCCTACTTGTGAGCATCGGTCTTGACATCAAAAACTTCAGTGGATCAACTTTTGAGATTAGGACAATCTTATGCGCTAGCATATAATGCCGTAGCTTCTTTACTGCGAAGATGAGAGCAAGACAATGTTTTTCAACTGGAAGGTACGAGTGTTCTGCCCCTACAAGCATTCTACTAAGATAGTAAAGGGCATTCTCTTTACCCTCTCCATTTTCTTGCGCGAGCAGTGCATCGAGGGATCCTTCTAGTGCTGTGGTGTACAATATCAAGGATTTTGATCCTTCCAGTGCTGTGGTGTACAATATCAAGGATTTTCTAACAATCGATGCTGCAAGCACCGGAGGGTGTAACAAGTATTGCTTGATGCCATCAAATGCTCTTTGACATGTCTGGTCCCACACGAATGGCATATCTTTTTTGTTAATTTGGTGAAAGGTTGAATCCGACCAGAGAGGTTAGCGATGAACCTGCTGATGTATGCCAATCGCCCTTGAAATGACCGAAGTTCCTTAAGATTCTTTGGAGGGGGCATCTCGCGAATTGCCTTTATTTTGGCTGGATTGATCTCTCTTCCCCGGTATCGAACAACAAATCCTAAAAACTTTCCTGATGACACCATAAAAGCACACTTAAGGGGATTCATTTTGAGGTTGTACTTTCTTAAACGTGTGGACACTATCCGTAGGAATTTCATGTGTTCGTCTTTTGATACTGCCTTAACAACTAGGTCATCCATATAACATTCCACGATCTTATGTATGAGGTCATCAAATATGTCGGTCATTGCCCTTTGATATGTGGCACCAGCATTTTAAGTCCAAATGGCATTACTTTATAGCAATATATCCCAATTGGCGTGCAAAAGGCAGTATGTTTTTGGTCTTCAGGGTCTATCTTTATTTGGTTGTATCCGGATGAACCATCCATGAATGAGAAAACCTCGTAAGATGAAGTATGGTCAATAATGACCTCAGTCACAGGTAATGAAAAATTGTCTTTGGGACATGCTTTGTTCAAGTCTCGAAAGTCAACACACACATGAATTTGTCCATTCTTCTTCTTTACTGGAACAATATTGGCTATCCAGTTAGCATTTTGTTCCTCACGGTTGAATCCTGCTTCAATAAACTTTTGAGTTTCGGCTGTGACTTGCTCCTCTAATTCAATACGCATGCGTCGCGGTGCCTGCTTGATTGGCATGGCTTCCTTGTCTATTTTCAGTTTATGGACAGCCACTCTTGTGTCCAACCTAGGCATTTCCCTATAGCTTCATACAAAACAGTCTACAAATTCAAGCAGCAGTAGCTTAAGTTTTTCTTTCTCCTCACTACTCAGTGACACACTGATGAAAGTGGGTCTCAGGTCATCTTTTGTTCCCAGATTGATCTCTATTAATTCATCGATTGTGATTTGCCCCTCTTCCTCTAGTTCTTTAGGAGTATTCTTTATTTCAATTGCGAGCTCATCGCCCCTTGCATTCTCCTCATTGCCGTGTGACACCGAACAAGTGTAACATTCATAGATTTCTACATCAACTCTTGTGGGTTTTGGCTCTTGCTCCCCTAAGGTGACACAAAGGCTTTGTAATGTTATCTTAACCTCTTTAGAGAACCTGAGGGACTCTATGATTTGCGTATTTGCGTATGTGATGTTTTTGCACTTCTTTGAGCGAACAAACTCTTTGTAGTCCACACAATACTGGCAGACCCAATCATTACACATGCCATCATTTTCTTCCAATGTCTCTTCTCTGGATATGCAACAAAGTGGGTGGTATGTGTCCCCACAATCCTTGCATGTGAACATTTTGATGTCGTCATCCGTCATGCCACAGGCTCTGCAGTATTCGTTAATTTTCAGACAATTGACTAGTGGGCAGTTTTGGGTAAACTCGAGATTTTTTAATTTTTCTATGAGTTTATTTAGAGCATATGTGCTTAGTCTGTCTTCATTTATCATATCTATTGAGTGGATGCAATGCTTATAGCCTCCTTCTCTTGACTTGAGGTCCTCGTCATCGCCTGCTGTCTCTGATAAGCATGCGTAGCATTCATGATCTTCATATTCTGGTTCTTTGAACCCTAACCCTTACGTGTTGATCAAGTGCCTTTCTAGAGATGTGACTTTACTGCAGGATGCCACATTTTCTCAAACATTTCTACTCTTTCCTTAGGCAACGACTCTGTGCATCTTAATCTTTCGAACATACAGATTAAGTTGTCGGTGCAATGGTCCAATGGTGGGACAGATTCTGTGTCACCCGCTTCCGTTACCCACTGTCCCCGAGGTATTGCGAATGGATTCCCTTTAGACTTGTAAAATGTTATCTCTTTATGTTGGATTCATTTGCCATCCACATATTTAATTTTGGATGGATGATGAACCTCTTCAGTTCTTCTATCTGTTGTATTTACCTTTTGTCAAGTCCCTAGTGTGTCCTTCTGGGATAGGAACCATACTCAACGTGTCTACTTCAACTATGGGTGTCACTTTTCCTTCTATCTTTTTATCATCTTTTCCATTATCGGATGTATTTGAGTCCGAGTCACTGCCCAAGCAAGGCACTTCTTTAAACGGGCCTTTACAGCCATTCGGTTTGTATGCTACATTCTCATGGTAATACTTGGCATCTTGATGACCTATCTCACGTGCTCCAAATGGTTGTATGTCCCCATCGATGCAATATTGCTTTCCATCTTTAACATACTTCAGGCATTGGTGCAATGTGGATGGGACGATATGATTCTCGTGTAGCCATGGTCTACCGAGTAGCGCTTTATACGAGGTATTGGCATCTATTATGTAAAACTTCACATTGAATCCAAACTTTCCGAATGTAACAGGTAGCGTTATTACCCCCATAGCTCTTTGTGAATTCTGATTGAACCCATGAATAGAGATCCTTTCTGCTGATAGATGTTTCACATTAAAGGACAAAGTCTTCAACATTCATAATGGCATTAGGTTAATAGATGAACCGAGATCCACCAACATCCTGTTAATCTTAATGCCTTCACGTACTCCAGTGATATAAAGCGGTCGGTTGTGGTCAGCTGTTTTGACTAGCAAGTCCTCATCAATAAAGGAGACGGCCGGAGTATGGGTAGCATGCAGAACCTCATTTTCTCTCTCTTCAGCAAGGTAAGATTGATACTCCTCAGGATTTTGTAACACGTGCATCAAAGCATCACGCAAATCTTGAGACATTATTAGAGTGTCAAAGACACTCATCAGCGAAGGCATTTTCCTAAGGTGTCCCACGATATTATATCCGGTCTTAGAGAGCTTCTTCTTTTGATTTGAGCCTTGGCTATTTTCACCTTCTTCAATCATGGATTTTCCTTTATCTATTGCCCCTGCAGGCTCCTTCTCCTTTGGCATTTTCCTTTTAGGATACGACTTTCCATGGCAGAGGTGTATTAAGCACTCCTCACCCAAAGCCGAGTATTCCCCAGATGGACCCTCTCCCTCATGGGGAAATCATAACTCTTCGTCAGATTCGCCCCCAAGTTGGATGACTGAGCATTCCTCGCTCTCTTTTGTGTTTTCTATGGCAATATGTAAGCAAGTTTCAATAACATTATCTCCTATATCCTCTGTGCTTCTTATATATTTTGTATTTTTAATGATTTGACAAGCATCATGCTGTTATGACATAAATTTATATCCCATGATTCAAATATGCATTTTACACTTATGTGCACCTCTATCTTTTGTGTGGTGTGGTATCGATTAACTTGTATAATATATTGTTAAAGCCTGGATTTGATCATTAGGTCTCAAGAGAGATTTGAGCATGGTCTACCGTTAAAGGAGTGATTTTAGCCAATCAATGGACTTATAGATCAGAAACCATGTAACATATCTTCTTCTTCTTCTTTTTATGCCGTTGGCGTAGTTCATTTTATTAATTTCTGACTCAAATTTGTATGTACCGACTACATTGACTCACGTAGATTGGAATCTACAGTGAACTTTAATCTATATTTTGTATTTACAATTCTTTTGTTTTTTTGTTTTTTTTTTGCTTCTTAAACGCCCGTAGATTTTGTATTCACGATTAAAGATTGTGGATTATCACCTATCACAGCTGTTGTCGGCATTATTGAGTTAATGAGTGATTTTGGCATGATGCACCGCTCCTGCAGCGAGTTCAAAGATCAATTTCTTTTATTGACAGCCATAAAGCTCGACATTTATTGTCAGAAGGGTTTCAGCGTGCAGGATATCACGAGTCTGATACATGATGAATTGAAATGGGCTGGAAGCTTGTTAGCAGGCCTAGCAAAGTAGAAGCGAGATATAGGATTTATGCTGCGGCCCGAAATAGAGCAGGCTTTAATTTGAATTAAGGTTTCTTCCCATACAGCCCTTTTAATAAAGAGATTAAATTACAGGTGTTCTATGATGCGGCACAAATGGGAGAATTTAACATGGCCCCCCTCCTTTATTTATTATATATATATATATATATATATATATAGAGAGAGAGAGAGAGAGAGAGAGTTGGGCTATGGTGCATTGCAATGCATGGAGGGATTTGTGCATTGGATCATAAATCTAAAATTCAAAATCCAAATGGCCGATCCAAACCGTTCATCTTGTTCTCCATATTAATATGTGCTTGGAGACCAAATTTTACATTTTTCTGAATTTGTTTACTATTTATTAAGTATTTTACAAAATTGTTGATCCAACGGTGGCTTAACAAAACAGTAAAATCAGCAGCCACCGTTGGATCAACAATTTTGTAAAATACTTAATAAATAGTAAACAAATTCAGAAAAATGTAAAATTTGGTCTCCAAGCACATATTAATATGGAGAACAAGATGAAC
The DNA here is from genome assembly GCA_033356055.1 of Carex pumila. Classification (NCBI taxonomy): domain Eukaryota; kingdom Viridiplantae; phylum Streptophyta; class Magnoliopsida; order Poales; family Cyperaceae; genus Carex; species Carex pumila. The sequence continues at coordinate 4,075 of JARJHM010001371.1, read as the reverse complement.
AGTTTGGATCAGCCATTTGAATTTTGATTTTTAGATTTATGGTTCAATGCACAAACCCCTCCATGCATTGCAATGCACCATAGCCCAACTCTCTCTCTCTCTCTCATATATATCTCCATTCTTATATTATGTACGTAGTTGTCCTGATCCTCCAACGGCTGAGATTGAAAGATAATTTTTTCAATTGAATATCAACCCTCCAATCACATAATATGTCTTATTTTGATTATATATATCTATTTTATGTGTAGAAGTTTAAATTTAGCTAAAAATATGCTCGCCACACAGATTGCTACATGGTTTATCACAATAAAATTGAATAAATCCTTAACAATTTGTTTCCTTATTTCTCCTTACAACTATCTTTTATTCTACCAATTAAATTATTTCCTTATTTCTGCATTTTCTCCATTTCATTTCCCTGCCATCTATAAAAACTAATGAATATGTGTATACCTCATTTTGTTAATTCTCAATGAAAGTTTTTACAATAATCAATTGTCATCAATATGTGTAGACAAACTTATATAGAAAGTTTTTTAAATGCAGAAAAATTAACTCATATAATGTACAAAGATAGAAAAATACAATCCAATGTCTTTTTATGAAATAATAAATAATACCACAATTTATCTAAAGAATAATCATTGCAATGAATATAAATGAATATAAAAAATTAATAATAAGAATATCATAAGGTATTCTTTATGTAAAGTTATTCAGAAGAGAGTTTCGATATAACAAATTTAATGTGCAATTTGGGTTAAAAAAATTCAAATATAAACAAAAAAAATTGCTACAAAATGTCGTAGTATTATAGAGAATTTTTTATTTTTATAAATTATTATCAAATAATATAAGAATATAGATTCGGTACGTGAATTTTTTTATAGCATAGCAAGCGTTGAGTGGGTAACTTGGATTTAAATTTTGGAATTGAGTTGGTAGTTTTGGTCAAAAGTTTAAGTTAGAACCACTAATTCGGCTTCAAAGTTTGAATCTGAATTACTACCTTGGTTCAAAAGTTTTAATTCAAACCACTAACTGAGAGCCTTTTAAATCTTTAAAAATCTAATGTACTCAATCAATTTTCCTATATTATTTAATAATAATTTTAAAATTCAAAATTCTCTGGCAAATTTTTGTGCTATAAAATGTTCAAAGTTTACTTTTTCATTTATATTTGAAAATTTATAACTCAAATTGACGTAAAATTTATTATATTGGAACTCTCTTCTATACAACTTACATTTTTTTTCATAGAAAAAAATCTTATGCTAATTTGTTATAAATTTATTTTACTTGTGGTATCATAATATAATAATGGAGATTTTATAAAGACAAACTGGATTTTTTTTTCTATTTTTGTTGACTGAGTCAATTTTTCTATGTTTAGAAATATTAATGACAGACCAAGTATTTAATTATTGTAAAAACTATCATTGAGAGGTATGAAACGTGGCAGATCAGGATTGGTTAGTTTTCATAGATGGCAGGAAAATTCTGCCCATCAATAGGCAGAGGATTTGATTCCTTCATTTCTTCTCTTCCTCAATAGTTTTAATAATAAAAATGGAAACAATCATATTTTTTCGTATTTTGTTTATGGCTATTTATTTTTGTGAATAGATGAATATCATATCTTATGCTAACAAAAGTAATAAACCTTTCTAATATGAAGAGAAAATGAATAATATCTAGAACTTTCGTGTACATAAATGATATGTACATAAATTTCTATTGTTAAAATAATTTTCATGAATAATATATATGTAGAGAAAATTCTTATTTGAATAATTTAATTATATATTTTTCAAATTTGTTTCTTTACATATCATCTTCTCTAAATTGTTTAATGACCTGTCTCACTTGTAGAGAAAATTAGATATTGAATCGCAATGATATTTAAAAAAAAAATCATGTTATATTTGATTTTTTTTTCATTTGTTGTTGTTTCTTTTATTGTTATTTATTATTTGGATTTTCATTTTTTATAAATTTTTTTTATTTTATTTTTTTATTTTATGTGAATGTCAAATAAAAAAGTCTCTTCATATTATATTCAATCTTATAATATATATATATATATATATATATATATATATTCTATTATTAAGCACGTTGGGTGTCCGATCCGCCAACGGCTACGATTGAGAGATGAAACTTCGGATTTGATCTCAGCTCTCCAATTACATATTTTGTCTTCTTTTGATTAAATGCATATGTTTTATGTATAAAAGTATAAAATTAGTTAAAAACATATCCACCACATATGCTGCCACACGATACATTACAATTAAAATTGAATAAATTATGAAATTTAGCGATATATTTATTTATTTTCTTATTTTTTGTGTCCATATTTCTCATCTTTAATTGAGAAGACTCCATCTTCTATTTTCTTATTTATTGTTTCCTTACTTCTTCGTTTCTATAAGGATCATAATGGAAATCATTTTTTTTAATTTCCTTATTTCTCTTTCTTTGTTTCTATACATATTGGTGTGGGCAATTTAGAATATATTTCTGATATAGAATATATCACTGTGTGTGTTCTAAATTGGAAACAAAGAAGAATATAAATTAGAACGTGTGTGTTAATATATATTTTTCTTATAATATATGTGTATGTATATATAACCTATACATACACATGATAACGCTTTTTATTTATGTTTTTTGATATCATATTATATGTTGATATTGAATTGTTGTATGATATTTGATATTAGATTCGAATCAAGCTATTATTTGATATCATTGGTACATAAAAATAGGAAATCATCACATCATCAAATTGTTATCAGAGATCACGATTAAAGTTAATTAAAAATATAGAATCATATAAATTTTCTATTAACATGTGTTTTAATTTTTAGATAATTATTATTTTCATTGATATATTTGTTTCTTATAATATGTCTCCGTTGCATCGCACAGGTATGATACTAGTATATATATATATATATGTATGTATGTATTTTTTTTATTACCAATAAAGGCATGCCCGCCACCATTTCGTATGTTCTTAATGTATAAATTTTTTTTTTTTTATATCGCGTTGCCTTATTTTTCATAGTAGAACAGAAAGCTAAGCGGATACGGTCAAGCATCGGTGAAAACTAAGTGGATACGGTCAAGCGTCGGTGAAAACTAAGCGAATCCGGTAAAGCGTCGGTGAAAAATGGCCCGAAAACAGTCCAGCGGCAAACGAAAGCTGCTAACGTTGGGCAAAAGTGTCCCAAAAACAGTTCAACTGGGTAACACTAAGTAGATGCGGCCAAGCGTTAGGGAAAGCTAAGCGGATACGGCCAAGCGTCGATGAAAAATGTCCAAAAAACATTCCAGCGGCAAGCGCAATCTATTAACGTTAGGCAAAAGTGTCTCGAAAACAGATCAGCTAGGGAAAACTAAGCGGATACGGGCATGCATCGGTGAAAAATGGCTAAAAAACAGTCCAGCGGCAAGCGCATGTGGCTAACATTGGGCAAAAGTCTCCCGAAAATAGTTCAGCTGAGGAAAAATAAGCGGATGCGGCTAAGCGTTGGGGAAAGCTAAGCGGATATAGTCAAGCGTCGGTGAAAAATGACCCAAAAATTGTCCAGCGGCAACTGAAACTGGCTAACGTTGGGCAAAAATGACCCAAAAATATTCAGCTGGGGAAAACTAAGCGGATGCGGCCAATTGTTGGGGAAAACTAAGCGGAAACGATTAAGCGTCGGTGAAAAATGGTTCGAAAACAGTCCAACAGCAAATAAAAGCGGCTAACGTTGGGTAAGAGTGTCCCAAAAACAATTCAGCTGGAAAAACAAAGCGGATCCGGCCAAGCGTTGGGGAAAACTAAGCGATCCGGTCAAGCGTCAGTGAAAAATGTCATAAAAATAGTCCAACGGCTAGCGCAAGCGTCAATAGTTGGGCAAAAGTAACCCGAAAACAGTTCAACTGGGGAAAACTAAGTGGATGCAGCTTAGCGTTGGGGAAAACTAAGTGGACACAACCAAGCATCGGTGAAAAATGGTCAAAAAACAGTTCAGCGGTAAACACAAGCGGCTAACGTTGGGCAAAAGTGTCCCAA
>JARJHM010001370.1:0-34226 GCA_033356055.1 Carex pumila | reverse complement strand
TGTATATGGAGCTTTTCTTGAAATATGCTGCTTTCTTGGAAATGCACGCATGCCACAACCATGGCTTCCTTGCAGTTTCGCTTGTAAGATAAGTTTTCTTCATATAATACGCTTGGTTAGTACCGATAATTGAGTTGTACTTTTGTTTTTGTAGATGGGGCTTTTCTTGAAATGAGCTGCTTTCTTCTAACGGCACGCATGCGACAACCATAGCTTCCTTGCGGTATCGCTTGTAAGATAAGTTTCCTTCACATTATATCCTTTCTTTTTTTGTTGCACAGCTTACTTTTTCTCCTTGTGGTTGTTTCGTGTATATAACCGGTAGAAGTCAGCCAAAACTGACTTGGCTGTTATTTGTTTGAGCTGATAGGTCCATATTATAGTTTTTTTTAAGAGATAAGATCTCATAAGCTTCACTCTTGGTTAGTGTTGATAATTGAGTTGTACTTTTATTTTTGTAGATGAAGCTTTTCTTGAAGTGGGCCGCTTTCTTGGAAAGGCACGCATGAGAAAACCATGGCTTCCGTGCGGTTTCTCTTATAAGGTAAGTTTCCTTCACATTATATGCTTGGTTAGTACCGATAATTGAGGTGTACTTTTGTTTATTTAGATTAAACTTTTCTTGAAGTGAGCTGCATACTGGGAAGTCACGCATGCGACAATCATGGCATCCTTGCGGTTTCGCTTTTCAGATAAGTCCCTTTACATTATATTATTGGTTACTACCGATAATTGAGTTATACTTTTTTTTTTGTAGATGGAACATTTCTTGAAGTGGGTTGCTTTCTTGGAACAGCACGCATGCGACAACTATAGCTTTCTTGCGGTATCGCTTGTAAGATAAGTTTCCTTCACATTATATCATTTCTTTTTTTGTTGCACAGTTTATTTCTTCTTCTTGTGATTGTTTCGTGTATATAACCGGTAAAAGTCAGCCAAAGCTGACTTAGCCGTTACTTGTTTGAGCTGATAGGTCTATGTTATAATTTTTTTTAGGTGGACAGATCTCACAACTTTAACTTTTAGTTAGTATCGATAATTGAGTTTTATTTTTGTTTTTGTAGATTAAGCTTTTCTTGAAATGGGCCGCTTTCTTGGAAAGGCACGCATGCAAAAACCATTTCATCCGTGCGGTTTCGCTTGTAAGGTAAGTTTCCTTCAAATTATATGCTTGGTTAGTACCGATAATTGAGATGTATTTTTGTTTTTGTAGATTGAGCTTTTCTTGAAGTGGGCCGCTTTCTTGGAAAGGCACGCATGCGAAAACCATGGCTTTCATGCGGTTTCGGTTGTAAGGTAAGTTTCTTTCACATTATATGCTTGGTTAGTATCGATAATTGAGTTGGACTTCTGTTTATATAGATGAAGCTTTTCTTGAAGTAAGCTGCATACTGGGAAAGGCACGCGTGCGACAATTATGGCATTCTTGCGGTTTCGCTTGTAAGCTAAGTTTCATTTACATTATATCCTTCGTTAGTACCGATAATTGAGTTGTAGTTTTGTTTTTGTAGATGGAGCTTTTCTTGAAATGGGCTGCTTTCTTGGAACGGCACGCATGCGACAACCGTAGTTTCATTGCAGTATCGCTTGTAAGATAAGTTTCCTTTACATTATATCCTTTCTTTTTTGTTGCACTTCTTATTTCCTCTCCGTGTGGTTGTTTCATGTATATAACCGGTAAAAGTCAGCCAAAGCTGACTTGGCCGTTACTTGTTTGAGCTGATAGGTCTATGTTAAAGTTTTTCTTAGGTGGTTAGAACTCACAATCTTCACTCTTCGTTACTGTTGATAATTGAGTTGTATTTTCATTTTTCTAGATTGAGCTTTCCTTGAAGTGGGCCGCTTTTTTGGAAAGGCACGCATGCGAAAACCATAACTTTCGTGCGGTTTTGCTTGTAACGTAAGTTTCCTTCACATTATATGCTTGGTTAGTACCAATAATCGAGTTGTACTTTTGTTTATGTAGATGAAGCTTTTCTCGAAGTGAGCTACTTTCTGGGAAAGGCACGCATGCGACAATGATGGCATTTTTGCGGTTTCGCTTTTAAGATAAGTTTCCCTTACATTATATCCTTGGTTAGTACCGATAATTGAGTTATACTTTTTTTTATGTAGATGAAGTTTTTCTTGAAGTGAGCTGCTTTCTAGGAAAGGCACGCGTGCGACAATCATGGCATCGTTACGGTTTCGCTTATAAACTAAGTTTCCTTTACATTATAACTTTGGTTAGTACCGATAATTGAGTTGTACTTTTGTTTTTGTAGATAGAGCTTTTTTCGAAGATGGTTGCTTTTTTGAAAAGGCACGCATGACACAACTATGACTTCATTTCGGTTTCGCTTATAATGTAAGTTACCTTCACATTATATGCTTGGTTAGTACCGATAATTGAGTTGTATTTTCATTTTTGTAGATGAAGTTTTTTTCTTGAAGTGAGCCGCTTTCTTGGAAAGGCACGCATGCGAAAACCATGGCTTCCGTGCGGTTTCGCTTGTAAGGTAAGTTTTCTTCACATTATATGCTTTGTTAGTACCGATAATTGAGTTGTACTTTTGTTTATGTAGATGAAGTTTTTCTTGAAATGAGCTGCTTTCTGGGAAAGGCACGCATGCGACAATCATGGCATTCTTGCGGTTTCGATTTAAGCTAAGTTTCCATTGCATTATACCTTTGGTTAGTACCGATAATTGAATTGTATTTTTGGTTTTTAGATAGAGCTTTTCTTGAAATGGGCTGCTTTTTTGGAACGGTACGCATGCGACAACCATAGCTTCCTTGCAGTATCGCTTGTAAGATAAGTTTCCTTCACATTATATCATTTGTTTTTTTGATTCACGGCTTATTTTTTCTCCTTGCGGTTGTTTCGTGTTTATAACCGGTAGAAGTCAGCCAGAGTTGACTTGGCCGTTACTTGTTTGAGCTGAGAGGTCTATGTTATAGTTTTTTTAGGGTGTTAGAACTCACAAGTTTCACTCTTGTTTAGTGTTGATAATTGAGTTGTATTTTTATTTTTGTAGCTAGAGCTTTTTTTGAAGTGGGCCGCTTTCTTGGAAAGGCACGCAAGCGAAAACCATGGCTTCCGTGCGGTTTACCTTGTAAGCTAAGTTTCCTTTACATTATATCCTTGGTTAGTACCGATAATTGAGTTGTACTTTTATTTTTGTAGATTGACATGTTATTGAAATGTGCCGCTTTCTTGGAACGGTACGCATGCGACAACCACAACTTTCTTGCACTATCGCTTGGAAGATAAGTTTACTTCACATTATATCATTTATTTTTTTGTTGCCTAACTTATTTCTTCTCCTTCTAGTTGTTCGTGTATATAACCGGTAAAAGTCAGACAAAGCTGACTTGGCCGTTACTTGTTTGAGCTGATATATCTATGTTATAGTTTTTTTTAGGTGGTTAGAACTCACAAGCTTCACTCTTGATTACTGTTGGTAATTGAGTTGTACTTCTGTTTATGTAGATGAAGGTTTTCCTGAAGTGAGCTGCTTTCTGGGAAATGCACGTGTGCGACAATTATGACATTCTTGCAGTTTCGCTTGTAAGCTAAGTTTTCTTTACATTATATCCTTGGTTAGTACCGATAATTGAGATGTAGTTTTATTTTTCTAGATGAAGTTTTTTTTGAAATGGACTGCTTTCTTGGAACGACACGCATGCGACAACCGTAGTTTCATTGCAGTATCGCTTGTAAGATAAGTTTCTTTTACATTATATCATTTCTTTTTTTGTTGGACAACTTATTTCTTCTCCTTGTGGTTGTTTCGTGTATATAACCGGTAAAAGTCAGCCAAAGGTGACTTGGCCGTTACTTATTTGAGCTGATAGGTCTATGTTATAGTTACTTTTAGGTGGACATATCTCACAACTTTCACTTTTGTTAGTACCGATAATTGAGTTGTATTTTTGTTTTTGTAGATGGAGCTTTTTTTGAAGTGGACCGCTTTCTTGGAAAGGCAAGCATGCGAAAACCATGACTTCCGTGCGGTTTCGCTTGTAAGGTAAGTTTTCTTCACATTATAAGCTTAGTTAGTACCGATAATTGAGGTAAGTTTTTGTTTTTGCAGATGAAGCTTTTCTTGAAATGAGCCGCTTTCTGGAAAATGCACTCATGCGACAATCATGGCATCCTTGCGGTTTCGTTTGTAAGGTAGTTTCCCTTACATTATATCCTTGGTTAGTACCGATAATTAAGTTGTACTTTTGTTTTTGTAGATGGAGCATTTCTTGAAATGGGTTGCTTTCTTGGAACGGCACGCATGCGACAACAATAGCTTCCTTGCGGTATCGCTCATAAGATAAGTTTTCTTCACATTATATCCTTTCTTTTTTTGCTGCACAGCTTGTTTCTTCTCCTTGTGGTTGTTTCGTGTATATAACCGGTAAAAGTCAGCAAAAGCTGACTTTGTCGTTACTTGTTTGAGCTGATAGGTATATGTTATAGTTTTTTTTAGGTGGACAGACCTCACAAATTTCACTTTTGGTTAGTACCGATAATTGAGATATACTTTTGTTTTTGTAGATGGAGCTTTTCTTGAAGTGGGCCGCTTTCTTGGAAAGTCATGCATGCGAAAACCATGGCTTCCGTGCGGTTTCGCTAGTAAGGTAAGTTTTTGTTTTTGCAGATTAAGCTTTTCTTGAAGTGAGCCGCTTTCTGGGAAAGGCACTCATGCGACAATCATGGCATTCTTGCGGTTTCGTTTGTAAGTTAAGTTTCCCTTACATTATATCCTTGGTTAGTACCATGCAACAACCATTGCCTCCTTGCGGTTTCGCTTGTAAGATAAGTTTCCTTCACAATACATGCAACAACCGTGGCCTCCTTGCGGTTTCGCTTTTAAGATAAGTTTCCTTCACAATATATCCCTTCTTTTTTTGTTGCATGGCTTGTTTCTTCTCCTTTTGGCTAATTCGTGTACATAACCGGTAGAAGTCAGCCAAAGCTGACTTGGCCATTCCTTGTTTGAGCTGATAGGTCCAGGTTATAGTTTTTTTGAGGTGGTCAGATCGGACAACATTCGCTCTTGGTTAGTACCGATAATTGAGTTGTACTTTTGTTTATGTAGATGGAGCCTTTCTTGAAGTGGGATGCTTTCCTGGACCGGCACGCATGCAACAACCATGGCCTCCTTGCGGTTTCGCTTGTAAGATAAGTTTCCTTCACAATATATCCCTTCTTTTTTTGTTGCACGGCTTGTTTCTTCTCCTTTTGGCTAATTCGTGTACATAACCGGTAGAAGTCAGCCAAAGCTGACTTGGCCGTTACTTGTTTGAGCTGATAGGTCTAGGTTATAGTTTTTTTGAGGTGGTCAGATCTGACAACATTCGCTCTTGGTTAGTACCGATAATTGAGTTGTACTTTTGTTTATGTAGATGGATCCTTTCTTGAAGTGGGATGCTTTCCTGGACCGGCACGCATGCAACAACCGTGGCTTCGTTGCAGTTCGCTTGTAAGATAAGTTTCCCTCACAACATATCCCCCCGACTTTTGTTGCACGGCTTATTTCCTCTCCTTGTTGTTGTTTCATGTACATAACCGGTAGCAGTCATGTAACACTATAAGAAATATTATAAAAAATATATATATATATAATGGTATAATTATAAATTTTGCATTTAAAACTACATAAAGAAATTTCTATAAATAAAACATACATATATAAATATATATATATATATATATATATATATATATAAGTCTTTATAATTTTATATATATATAATTGAGTGAATATATATATGTTAATAATCAAATTGGAAGGTCTAAGAGGTATAAAAAAATTTAATAAGAGGTTTTATGTGCAAAATATACAACCTTATGCAATAAATAAAAAATTGAAGGACTAATTTGCAAAATACCCAAAAGCTTGTCATAAGCTTCTCTTGTACCGTCCAGTACCATGTTGGTACCGTGAGAAAAAAAAAAAGAGGAGAGCGGGTGAGGGCAAGGAAAAGGAAGAAAGAAAGGGAGAGAAAGGAAATTTCGCGATCGATCGAACCGTCCGTAGATTCGAGATCAGAACGAAGCCCTCTACGCAATTAAGCAATTAATTTGGTATATTTCTCCATCTCTCATGATTCTATTCAAAACCCTAAGTTTCGATTCGATTCGGTTTTATTTGGTTTAAAGTTGAATTTGAGCTTCTAGTTGCTATATATGTGCTCAATTTCATTTTTTGTTTGATTAATTGAGTTTAATTGTGAAATAGGGTTTTGGAAATTTACTAGGGTTTGGAATTATGAGAGTTATGCAATTTGTTTGTTTATTTTGATTAAAAATCCAAGTTATTATTTAATCGAGTTGCTAAAATGGTATCGACCGAATTATCACTTGAATAGACTAAAAATTTGAATGATATAAAATTATATGAACAAGGTGATTAGAGATAGTATAAGGTACCCAACATGACACTGTAGATAATCAGGTAATGCGATATTTGAACTGAACCGTAACCGCGTATCGATCGAAACGAGTTTTAACCAAACAATTGAAATTCTGCATGTATATTGCGGGCCGCAATTGAACCCGATACTTAACCAAAAATTTGAGCTGTGATGGTTATGGGCCGTAGAGAGCCCAGTACTTAACCAATTTTTGTATTCTGTTCTGTGTGTACTGCGAGCCGCAACAACACCATTATGGGCCGCAATTACTGTGCAGATTTGTAATAATTGAGTATTTTTAAACCTAATCGAAGGGGTATCGAATCGTAATCATATAATGTCAATTATATAGCAATTATAAGCTAATTAAACCCTAATGGTATATATTCTAAATAGAATCGATAAGGCAACAGTGTACGGAACCTCGAGGAGTTTAAGACGTAAGATTTACTTAAGAGCAGCGTACTCAGGTGCGGGATTTCTGGACTTGTCTGATATTTTATTTTCAGAATTAAATTGTAGTTCTATTGACATTTTGAATATTCTTGTTGATTGCATTATATGAATTGTGCATTTGCATTTCATGCCCTAATATTATCGAACTCGAATTTTGGTAAGTTGATTGACTTGCATATTGGTATTGAATACATTTGTGTCGATCTATTATGATCTGATTGTAGATGAAAAGTCACTGGAATTGGAAATGAGATGAAATGGTATGTTATGGATCACCAAAGTGTGACCAATTTGCAAAACCTGGTGCACGGGTTTTGGGAGGATTCTAAAGCTTTAGTCTCTGAGGCTCGTGTAAGTCCCCAGACCGGTTGGGGCAGGAGCAGTATGAAACTAGTTGTGAATGGTAGTAATATGAGTGACTAGTGTGAGATGTCGTATGCATGATCTGATGAGATATGCGTTTGAATGGTCAATTGAGATTATGATTCTTAACGAATTTTCTGAATTTGATCTGTAACTAGAAAGTTAGGAAATGGTTAAGCCAAGCACTACCGATGGGTGTCATATACTGTACAGTAGGGTGGCCTTCGGTAGGTGTCTGGAACCCTACCGTTGTCGACGGGTTTGCGGTACAGCTGGGTGGTACATCGGTAAGTGCTACTAGACTTATTAAAATAATTAAGCCCAATTGTTGTTGATTTGAAATTCGATTTAATACTCTTGTGTTGTAATTCATTCGATTATCTGCTGTCAGGTATGCATTCATGTTTATATAATGTTATACATGTACAATACGTTGTTGATAATTTCTTTTTGAAAATAAAGTTTGATTGCAAGTCCAGGGGTTCGTATGTGGCAAATTATCGCACTGAGATTTTATTCTCACACTCGTTGGGTTATCCTTTTCAGGTTCTGGTGCAGTAGGGAGCGGTGAGGCACGACAGTCTTAGGCCTCGGTATTTGTCCTTCTACCAGAGTTTCTATGATACCTGTTAGATTTTGGTTTTGTGGTTGTAATATGTTATCTACGTATATGTGCATATACGTAGTTTTTGTATGATGTGATGTATATTGGTGTCTTTTGAACTGAATCAGGTGTTATGTTTATATTTGTTTTCTCAGAATTGTGTTGAATTGTTTAATTGCTTGTTGAATGGGGTTATATATTTGGGATTTATGGGAATTGAGTAAATGAATCGTAATTGCCTTGTAGGCATACAGGAAACTGTATGTTTACGGCAGGGACCCTGTCACATTTTTGTACAGGTTGGCTACGGGGTGTGACAGGTCTCCCTGTGGTGGTATCAGAGCATGGTTAAGCCTCAACCTGAACCAGTCTAATAAGATACGTGAGAGTAACACGTAATAAGGGAATCGTAACGAATAACGAGGTATTTCGTATAATAATTTGAAATATACATTATTATAATGTTATTTTTGGTATAGTACAGAATAATGGAGACACATAGAGGCCGAGGACGACCTCGAGTGAACCCAGATGTACGTATCGAGCTGGCTGCTGAAAGGGTTGAAGAACCGAATAGGAACCAAGAACTGGATGATCGCTTGATAGCGGCCTATGAAAGGGGTCGTCAAGCAGCAGAAAGGCGTAATATAGTACCAGAAGCACCGGTAGCTCAAGGAGGTGGACCTGAGGATTTCCGCAAGTTGTATGATTCATTCATGCGACTAAATCCACCGCAGTTCGATGGCACCGGTGGGTACTCAGAAGCAGAGGAGTGGCTAGAGAAAATGAATGCAAAGCTCGTATTGTGTCGGGCACCGGAAGAGGATATGGTGGAGTTAGTAGAGCAACAGTTAGATGGAGATGCACGCTTCTGGTGGAATGGGGCCCGACGGAATTATGTCGGGGAAGCTGTCAAGATCCCGTGGGAATGGTTCGAAGAACAGTTTACTCGAAGATTTCTAAGCAATATTCACCGAGAAGCTTTGCGAAGAAAGTTTCTAGAGTTGAAGCAAAATAGGCGACCGGTAGCAGAGTACAACAACGAGTTCTTAGCATTATCTAGGTATGCTACCGATGTACAAAATGATCGAGTAAGGTATCACAGACAATATCTGGATGGACTGGACGGGAGCATCTCAATGATAGTTGATACTCCAATGGCTACAGAATTGCAATCGATAATGGATCACGCTGAACAAGTAGAAATGCATGCGAAAAGAAGGAATGAACAGTTTGCAGAGCGAAATGTGAAACAACGGGCTGATCAGAGTCGGCCGGTTGTAAGGTCAAGGGTAGGCTCGTCAACAGCTAGACCCTCTCAAAGGCAAGTTTTTACACCTAGACCATCTTATGCACCAGCAGCTACCTCAGGATTTCGACCGGGATTTCAGCCTGGTTCTATGTGGTGCCGTTCTTGTAACCAGGCGCATAATGAAATTGAATGCAGACGCCGTACTGGTGTATGTTACTTATGCGGTAGTGCAGCTCATTGGGCAAATGAATGCCCGAATTCTATGGGAAGATTTCAGAGAGATAGTGGTGCAGGAGGATCAGCTAGTATGGGACGTGGCGGACCGTCATTCCGTGGACGAGGCGGTTCTCAAGTAAGCGGGGGCAATACTAGCCGAGCGGGCAGCGCCAATAGTACTGCTAGGACGGGTGGACGAGTAGCGGTACATGCTCTAGATGTAGCAGGAGAGGTGCCAAGTGTTGTTCGTACAATAATCTTTTACGTCTATTTGACTAATTTGCAAAAACATACAATTATTGAATTTTACAATTTCTTCTATTTTGAGAATATGTAGATCCAAGAAGAGTAAGAACTGTTGAATAATAAGCTTGGACTGAAGAAATCATGAAGACCTTTATCAAGAATACATATTGTAAAATCAAATGCTTGGTAAAGTATGTGTGAGGTTGATTAAATTGAGATAAAACGTTATGAACGTTTTTAAAACGTTGGTAACGTTTTAAAATAATAAGAAGCCTCAAAAGAATCAAGTTATAACGTTATAACGTTATACAACCGTTATAACGTTTGTAAAACGTTACAACGGTTATAAAACGTTATGTAACGTTTTCTAAGCTGTCAGAGAATTAAAACCCTAAATCGTATTTGAATAAAACGTTGGTAACGTTTGATAAAACGTTGGTAACGTTTTATATCAAACAGCTCATTTTTGAGCTGCCACTATAAATAGATTGAAGGGATCACTTTCAAATCTATCTCAGCCGACCCTAATCATTTCTAAAGCGATTTTCTGAGAGCTTAGCCTACTCCATTGTTGTGAGAGCTTAAAACTTCAAAATCCCTCAAGCAACCTCAAACCTACTTCACTAATCTTGATCTAGATTAGGTTAGAGTAATCTATTGAGTGTTTCTCTTGTTCTTGAGTAGCTTGTGTGACTTCCCTTGTTTGTAAGGGCTTGCCGGCTCAAACCTCGAGTTGCTCGTGTGACTTCCCTTGGTTGTAAGGGCTCGCCGGCACTCATCTCTCGTTGGTCGTGACTTCCCATTTTGTAAGGGCTCACGGTTCACAATTGTAATCCTTTCATATTGGGTAATAGAAAGGCGCACCTAGAAAGAGGTTGCGACGCCCCGGAGACGTAGGCCATTGTTTTGCCGAACTCCGTTATCATCCCGCGTGTCAATTTCTCTAAACTCATCTATTTACTTTCAATTGCAATTTATTTTCAGTTTTTATTCAATTAGAGGTGCCCCTAAGTACAACAAAGTGGTATCAGAGCAAGTTACTCGAATTAAGACACACTTAATTAGAGTTAGATCAACTTGTCAAAATGGCACCCTATAGACCCGTGAAGGAACCCCTAATTTTTGGCAATTCGACCAAAAATTTTATGCATTGGAAGAAAACCATGATCAATTATCTAAATATTCTTGAGTTATGGGATGTGGTTAACAAGGGGTATACACCAATATTCACTACCACTACCACCAACATTAAAATCGAGACTCCCGAATCCAAACAAACCAAGAAAGACAATGATCTTGCAATTAATGTCATAATTAACTTGGTTAGTGAATCGGTTGCCTTAATCTTTGGTAGCTCTTCAACCGCAAAAGAAATGTGGGATGCTCTTGTAAATCGGTATGAGGGAAATACCCAAATTAAACGAACCAAATTAACCGGTTTAGAAGCCAAATTTGAAACCTTTAAGGTTGAAGATGGCGAAAGCATTGAGGATATGTATAATAGACTTATGCATATCCAAAATGAATTTACCGAATTGGGAGAACCGCTTTCTAACAATAAAATTGTAGGGAAGCTATTGAGGATTATGCTCATGAGAGACAAATGGTCCGGCTTGGTGAGTGCGCTAGAAGCAATCCAAGGCACACATGACTCACTCACACCGGATGACCTCTATGCACACTTACGAAGCTTCGAAGAGAAACTTCGGCAATCCGGAAACCCAAAGCAAAGTTCAAAATTCAAAACCATGGCCTTTCCGGCTCAAAACCGAAAACCTTCTAGCTCATCAAACACTTGTCTCTCAAATGATCAATTTATAAATAAAATTGATCATGAAACCTCCAAAAACACCCTTCTCCTATCCAAAATGTTTCAAGACATGCTAGATCTCGAAAGAAATTACAACAAGGAACGAGAAGAGAAGAACAAAAGAGTGATGTGCTTCGCATGTCATAGAAAAGGGCACACCACTCAAACTTGCTTCAAATTGGACGGGTACAAGGCCAAGAAAAAGGCTAAAGCCTTGCAAGCTTTATTCTCGAATGAGAGCGAGGTGGAGCAATCCGACACGGAGTCGGAAAATGAACAAGAGACAAACCTTGCATTGATGGCAAGTGTAGATGAAGGTCTCTCGGCAATTGATGTCGACTCGATTATTGCAAGCAAAAATATCACCGATGAGACCACCATTGAATTCCTTAAAGACCTTGTCAAATCAAGAAACATCAATAAGGAAGGTGATGAAATTGAAGCCTCAATTAGCTTCGCAAATGAGGTACATTCAACTCTTAGTCTTGATGGTTATGAGACCGAACAAGAATTTGTAAATGAAGGTGGTGAAGAATATAGTGGAGAAATTGATATTGAAAATTGTATACTTACAAATGAGACCAACCATGACTTGTGTACCAATCGGTTAGAAACCAATGATGCAAGCACTTTCACAAATAAAACCCTAATGCACGATGCTAATGAATCTAGGTTGCGATCTCTCATTGATGATTCAAATAGAACCTTGGTTGAAAAGGAAGGTATTATCCAAAAATTAATTGCTAAAAATGATATGTTAGAACTTGAAAATAAAAAATTAAAAGCATCGCACATAGGTGAAATAGGCATATTAAAGGTTAAAGTTCAAACCTTAGAGACCGAAAATAGGGCATTAAGGTCTCCTAGTGAATTTTCAAATGTCACTAGTCTAGATCCTTATTATGTGGATAGTTTGATCAATGGGCAATCTTATCGCAAAATGGATAAAATTGGTCTTGGATTCGAGAAGGGTCAATCCTCATTCGAATCTAACCACATACAAGGCCCGAAAGGAAAAGGGGAACATATACAAACTTCAAACTCCAAAAATTGTAAACTTAAGTTTAATTGTGATAAGTATTCCACTTATCAATTTTTTACCAAAAAGGGTAATAATTCCTTACAAAAGGAGTCAAACAAAGGGAATACCTCTCAAACCTCAAATGCTAAACAAAATCATGCATTTAGGTATAAGTATAATCATAAAAATTATAAGAACAAAAATTTTCAAAATAGTGATAGGAACACATTTAATCCAAAATGGTCAAACAAAACTTATTTCAAAGGACCGGATGGATGGTTTTATGAACTCAAAAATAAAAATGTTTTACAAAATCAAACTCAAAGAAATGGTTTAACAAAAGATGTTCCCCAACATCACAATAGAATTGAGTCTAACAACACCAAAAGTGTCACATCTAGAGTTACAAATATGTCATTTGTTAATCCAAAGAACAAAATTCATGAAGTGAAAACAAAATATCATGCCACTTTCAAACAAGGTTCTATTGCT
Organism: Carex pumila; assembly: GCA_033356055.1. Taxonomy (NCBI): domain Eukaryota; kingdom Viridiplantae; phylum Streptophyta; class Magnoliopsida; order Poales; family Cyperaceae; genus Carex; species Carex pumila. The sequence goes on along the minus strand of JARJHM010001370.1, from coordinate 21,373 downwards.
CAAAAGCCATCAATTACATTTTGTAATTATTGTTGCAAAATTGGTCATACCTCCTTAGAGTGTAGGTTTAGGAATGGAGACAACAACCCAAATGTTGTTTGGATTCCTAAAGCTAAACTAGTTTAAATTCATACAAAATCTCCCCTAATTTATTCAAATTGCTAAAAACAAAGGGGGAGATTAAACAAGGTAGGAGTGGTTGATTAAATCTTGTAATGAATACTTTGATCATTGATAGTTGTTGTATACAAATTTTATGGATTATCCAAACTCTGAATGATTATGAAATTCGCTTCCGCAACATACCAATTATGTATGACAATACTAGTGCCATAATGATATCCAAAAATCCGGTGCTTCATTCTAGAACCAAGCACATAGAGATAAGACATCATTTTATTAGGGATCATATAGAAAAAGGTGAAATTGAACTCATACATATCAACACCAAAGAACAAATTGCCATATATTCACAAAACCCCCAAATACTCAACAACACAATGAATTACGATATAAATTAGGCATGCTTGAACTTAGAAAATAGACATATTCATAACTTATTTCAAAATAACCATTTGCAATCAAAATAGTTCATTTAAAGAATGTTTTACAGAAATAAAACGTTATAACGTTTTTGAAAACGTTGGTGACGTTTTGTGAAACTTCAAAAGTCCGAAAGCACCATAAAAACGTTACACAACGTTTCTGCAACCGTTGTAACGTTTTTACTTCTAATACTTAGCCAAAATTCTGAGATAAACTACACCATAAACGTTGTAACGTTTTGGAAAACGTTGTAACGTTTTGGAAAACGTTGTAACGTTTTGGAAAACGTTGGTAACGATTTATGAAACTTCAAAAGTCCGAAAGGTGCACCAAAACGTTACACAAACGTTTAAAAAACGTTTCAACGTTTTAGAAACGTCACGACGTTTCTATAAACGTTGCAACGTTTTTCTGACAAGGGACTAACATTGTAAAAGTTTCATACAAAACGTTGGTAACGTTTTGAAAGCGTTACAACGGTTATCTGACAAGGGATCAAAATTGCAAAAGTACAAATGAAAACGGTGTAACGGTTTCCAAACGTTGGTAACGTTTTGTGAGGCTTCAAAAGTCCGAGAGCTTCACAAAAACGTTACACATACATTATAACGTTTTAGGTAAAAACACAGTATTCTCACCAAACGTTGGCTAGTGTTCATTGTTATGTGCATTATGATATATATGAATCAATTTGTCAAATTGACAATCATTTTTATTGCTAATTGAAATGAACTTGTAAATTGTCGTATAAAATGCTAGAGTAATCCCTCAATTTTATTTCATTTAGGCTTTATCGGTATCATATTACTAAATTGAGGGGGAGTGCATAATTTGAGGGGGAGCACTGAAAATTAGTGCTAATTTTTCCACCCTTTCGTCGATTTCCAAAAGGGGGAGAAGTTGGTACAAATGGATTGAATGCAAAATCAAAATTGGATAAACTAATTTTTCTAAAAATTTTCGATTTATGCACTTACTCACATTGTATGTTTTTGCAAATCGCCAAAAGGGGGAGATTGTTGTTCGTACAATAATCTTTTACGTCTATTTGACTAATTTGCAAAAACATACAATTATTGAATTTTACAATTTCTTCTATTTTGAGAATATGTAGATCCAAGAAGAGTAAGAACTGTTGAATAATAAGCTTGGACTGAAGAAATCATGAAGACCTTTATCAAGAATACATATTGTAAAATCAAATGCTTGGTAAAGTATGTGTGAGGTTGATTAAATTGAGATAAAACGTTATGAACGTTTTTAAAACGTTGGTAACGTTTTAAAATAATAAGAAGCCTCAAAAGAATCAAGTTATAACGTTATAACGTTATACAACCGTTATAACGTTTGTAAAACGTTACAACGGTTATAAAACGTTATGTAACGTTTTCTAAGCTGTCAGAGAATTAAAACCCTAAATCGTATTTGAATAAAACGTTGGTAACGTTTGATAAAACGTTGGTAACGTTTTATATCAAACAGCTCATTTTTGAGCTGCCACTATAAATAGATTGAAGGGATCACTTTCAAATCTATCTCAGCCGACCCTAATCATTTCTAAAGCGATTTTCTGAGAGCTTAGCCTACTCCATTGTTGTGAGAGCTTAAAACTTCAAAATCCCTCAAGCAACCTCAAACCTACTTCACTAATCTTGATCTAGATTAGGTTAGAGTAATCTATTGAGTGTTTCTCTTGTTCTTGAGTAGCTTGTGTGACTTCCCTTGTTTGTAAGGGCTTGCCGGCTCAAACCTCGAGTTGCTCGTGTGACTTCCCTTGGTTGTAAGGGCTCGCCGGCACTCATCTCTCGTTGGTCGTGACTTCCCATTTTGTAAGGGCTCACGGTTCACAATTGTAATCCTTTCATATTGGGTAATAGAAAGGCGCACCTAGAAAGAGGTTGCGACGCCCCGGAGACGTAGGCCATTGTTTTGCCGAACTCCGTTATCATCCCGCGTGTCAATTTCTCTAAACTCATCTATTTACTTTCAATTGCAATTTATTTTCAGTTTTTATTCAATTAGAGGTGCCCCTAAGTACAACACCAAGTACTTCAGATGTGGTTCCGGAGGGTGAAGAAGAAACTGGATACCAGACAGATATGATGACAGGTATAATTTCTATATCGGATCATGATACCTACTGCTTAATAGATACAGGGTGCAGTCATTCTATCGTATCAAGAGCGTTAGTGGAGAGTTGTAAATGGCCCGTCGAGACGAATAGTCAAGTGTTAAATGTTCAGACTCCTTTCAATTCCACCGACCAAACCATTATGATCTGCCGAAACCGAAAAGTTAGAATAGACGGAAGAGATTTTGAAGTGGACCTGTTAGTAATGGAAATTGTCGGGTATGATGTGTTATTGGGGATGGATTGGTTAACTCGGCACGAAGCAACAATTGATTGTATGCATTGCCGGATTTATTTCTCAACCGCAAGAGGTATGTCATGTATACTTAATTGTAGAAAAATGGGAGGGTTGATACCTTTTATTTCGGCCGTAGAAATGAGGCGGCTGATAGAGTCCGGATGTACTGCTTACTTAGCAGCCGTGGTTTATACTATTACAGAAGTTCCGAAGATTAACACTATTCCAATAGTATCTGAATTTGTAGATGTATTTCCCGATGAGATAGCAGGGCTACCACCAGAACGGGAAATAGAGTTTGGCATTGAATTGATACCAGGGACAACACCGATTTCGAAAACCCCGTACCGAATGGCTCCAGCTGAATTAAAGGAACTCAAAGCACAATTAGAAGATATGTTGGAACACGGGTTTATCAGACCCAGTACATCGCCATGGGGTGCTCCGGTATTGTTTGTGAAAAAGAAGGACGGGACGCTGAGGTTATGCATTGACTACCGGGAGCTGAATAAGGTAACCGTGAAAAATAAATACCCGTTACCTCGTATTGACGATTTATTTGATCAGCTACAGGGTTCTTCTATTTACTCAAAGATTGATTTACGGACTGGGTACCATCAGTTGAGGATCCGGCCGAGTGATGTAGACAAGACCGCATTCCGTACAAGGTACGGGCATTATGAATACCTGGTCATGCCGTTCGGGCTAACAAATGCTCCAGCAGCATTCATGGATTTGATGCATCGGGTATTTCATGATTTGTTAGATTCAACAGTGGTGGTTTTCATAGATGACATACTCGTTTACTCGAAGTCGAGGGAAGAACACGAAGTACATTTGGGCATAGTGTTACAAAGGCTACGAGAACATCAGTTGTTTGCGAAATTCTCGAAGTGCGAGTTCTGGTTGGAAAAAGTGGCATTTCTCGGGCATGTGATCTCGGGAGAAGGGTTAGCAGTGGACTCAAATAAAATTAAAGCTGTGACAGAATGGAAGAAGCCAGAGACAGTTACGGAGATTCGAAGCTTCTTGGGGTTAGCAGGATATTACAGAAGATTTGTACCCCGATTTTCGCAATTAGCTGCTCCACTTACAAGATTGTTACATAAAGGTATAAAATTTGATTGGGGTACTAAACAAGATCAAAGTTTCCAAGAGTTAAAGAATCGACTAGTATCTACACCAGTGCTTACTATGCCGATAGCTGACAAGGAGTATACTGTGTTCACTGATGCATCCCGATCAGGACTCGGGTGCGTATTGATGCAGGATGATCACGTGATTGCCTACGCATCTCGGCAATTACGACCACATGAGCAGAACTATCCGACACATGACTTGGAGCTAGCAGCGGTAATATTTGCATTGAAAATTTGGCGACATTACTTATATGGAGTAAAATGCCGTATATTCACCGATCATCAAAGTCTGAAGTATGTTTTTACGCAAAGAGAATTAAATCTGAGACAAAGGAGATGGCTAGAACTTATGAAAGACTATGACCTCGATATCCAATACCACGCGGGAAAGGCAAATGTGGTAGCAGACGCACTGAGTAGAAAGAGTCAGGTAAACCTGGCATCTATCATTACAACCGAAACTCATCTATTAGAAGAAATGAGAAGAATGAATTTATATGTTGGGGCTTCTCGAGAATTTGCGTTGGAGATAGCTGGCAAACATATCGGAGGTAGATCTGAAGCAAGTACATCGGCAGTTGTATCGGTGATTATGGCAGCAGTTGAAATCCGATCAGAGTTACTAGAGCAAATCCGAACAGAGCAAAACAATGACCCAAAGTGCCAACACTTTCGACAACTCTATGAATCGAATCCAGATTCACCGTTCCAAGTTCAAGCAGACGGAATTTTGAGATTTCATAACCGCATATGTGTTCCGAATAATGCTGAGTTAAAGGATCTGATTTTAGCGGAAGCACATGAGTCGGGGTATGCTATTCACCCCGGAGAAGTGAAGATGTACCAAGACTTAAAGAATTATTTCTGGTGGCCGAAGATGAAACGAAATGTGCAGAGCTATATTGAGAAGTGTCAGACGTGTCAGCAAGTCAAAGCCGACCGAAGGACAAAAGCGGGATTATTGAGACCGTTGGAGATACCGATGAAGAAGTTTGAATCAATCACGATGGATTTCGTGACCGGACTACCAAGGACCGTAGGAAGGTATGATGCTATATGGGTTATCGTAGACCGATTGACGAAAATAGCCCATTTTATTCCACTTCGGATTGAGATTTCCGGTAGAGAGTTAGCAGACTTGTTTCTGAAGTATCAATTCAAGTATCACGGTTGTTCAAGAACTATCATTTCAGATCGCGATCCACGGTTTACTTCACATTTTTGGGAAAGTTTTCAAGAGGCAATGGGTACTAGATTGAGGTTTAGCACAGCACACCATCCGCAAACCGACGGACAATCTGAACGGACTATACAAACACTGGAGGATATGCTCAGAGCTTGTGCGTTAGAGTTTCGAGGTTCGTGGATTGATCATTTATACTTGGTTGAATTTGCATACAACAATAGCTATCACTCGAGTATCGGCATGTCGCCGCAAGAAGCGCTAACGGGACAACAGTGTCGTACTCCGCTCTGGTGGGGACCAGCGGGTACGTATGTACCTACAGGACCTCAAATGTTAGAAGAAGTGGCGGCCAAAACAAAAGTTGTGTTAAATCGGCTCAAATCAGCTCAGGATAGACAGAAAAAGTATGCGGATATACATAGAAGACTGTTGGAATTTCCGGATGGAGATCACGTGTGGTTACGGGTCTCACCTGTCCGAGGTGTGCATAGATTCGGAGTTTCGGGGAAGTTAAGTCCCCGATACATTGGGCCGTTCCAAATTACTCGAAGAGTTGGACCGGTAGCGTATGAATTGGCATTACCACCAGCGCTGGATAGAGTACATCCAGTGTTCCATGTATCGCAGTTACGCCGGTATGTGAAGGACCCGTCGCATTGCATAGATCACTCGAATCTACATGTGCAAGATGACTTAACTTATCAAGAGGAACCGATGCAAATCTTGGATCGAAAGGAACAAAGGTTGCGAACGAAAGTGATCAAACTGGTGTTAGTCAAATGGGGCCGTCATTCGAATAAAGAAGCGACATGGGAAAGTGAGGAAAGCATACAAGCGAGGTATCCGGAGTTATTCGATAATTCAGGTACGTAATCAAGTTCAGCGGACTGAACTTTATTTTAAGGAGGGGAGAATTGTAACACTATAAGAAATATTATAAAAAATATATATATATAATGGTATAATTATAAATTTTGCATTTAAAACTACATAAAGAAATTTCTATAAATAAAACATACATATATAAATATATATATATATATATATATATATATATATATATATAAGTCTTTATAATTTTATATATATATAATTGAGTGAATATATATATGTTAATAATCAAATTGGAAGGTCTAAGAGGTATAAAAAAATTTAATAAGAGGTTTTATGTGCAAAATATACAACCTTATGCAATAAATAAAAAATTGAAGGACTAATTTGCAAAATACCCAAAAGCTTGTCATAAGCTTCTCTTGTACCGTCCAGTACCATGTTGGTACCGTGAGAAAAAAAAAAAAAGAGGAGAGCGGGTGAGGGCAAGGAAAAGGAAGAAAGAAAGGGAGAGAAAGGAAATTTCGCGATCGATCGAACCGTCCGTAGATTCGAGATCAGAACGAAGCCCTCTACGCAATTAAGCAATTAATTTGGTATATTTCTCCATCTCTCATGATTCTATTCAAAACCCTAAGTTTCGATTCGATTCGGTTTTATTTGGTTTAAAGTTGAATTTGAGCTTCTAGTTGCTATATATGTGCTCAATTTCATTTTTTGTTTGATTAATTGAGTTTAATTGTGAAATAGGGTTTTGGAAATTTACTAGGGTTTGGAATTATGAGAGTTATGCAATTTGTTTGTTTATTTTGATTAAAAATCCAAGTTATTATTTAATCGAGTTGCTAAAATGGTATCGACCGAATTATCACTTGAATAGACTAAAAATTTGAATGATATAAAATTATATGAACAAGGTGATTAGAGATAGTATAAGGTACCCAACATGACACTGTAGATAATCAGGTAATGCGATATTTGAACTGAACCGTAACCGCGTATCGATCGAAACGAGTTTTAACCAAACAATTGAAATTCTGCATGTATATTGCGGGCCGCAATTGAACCCGATACTTAACCAAAAATTTGAGCTGTGATGGTTATGGGCCGTAGAGAGCCCAGTACTTAACCAATTTTTGTATTCTGTTCTGTGTGTACTGCGAGCCGCAACAACACCATTATGGGCCGCAATTACTGTGCAGATTTGTAATAATTGAGTATTTTTAAACCTAATCGAAGGGGTATCGAATCGTAATCATATAATGTCAATTATATAGCAATTATAAGCTAATTAAACCCTAATGGTATATATTCTAAATAGAATCGATAAGGCAACAGTGTACGGAACCTCGAGGAGTTTAAGACGTAAGATTTACTTAAGAGCAGCGTACTCAGGTGCGGGATTTCTGGACTTGTCTGATATTTTATTTTCAGAATTAAATTGTAGTTCTATTGACATTTTGAATATTCTTGTTGATTGCATTATATGAATTGTGCATTTGCATTTCATGCCCTAATATTATCGAACTCGAATTTTGGTAAGTTGATTGACTTGCATATTGGTATTGAATACATTTGTGTCGATCTATTATGATCTGATTGTAGATGAAAAGTCACTGGAATTGGAAATGAGATGAAATGGTATGTTATGGATCACCAAAGTGTGACCAATTTGCAAAACCTGGTGCACGGGTTTTGGGAGGATTCTAAAGCTTTAGTCTCTGAGGCTCGTGTAAGTCCCCAGACCGGTTGGGGCAGGAGCAGTATGAAACTAGTTGTGAATGGTAGTAATATGAGTGACTAGTGTGAGATGTCGTATGCATGATCTGATGAGATATGCGTTTGAATGGTCAATTGAGATTATGATTCTTAACGAATTTTCTGAATTTGATCTGTAACTAGAAAGTTAGGAAATGGTTAAGCCAAGCACTACCGATGGGTGTCATATACTGTACAGTAGGGTGGCCTTCGGTAGGTGTCTGGAACCCTACCGTTGTCGACGGGTTTGCGGTACAGCTGGGTGGTACATCGGTAAGTGCTACTAGACTTATTAAAATAATTAAGCCCAATTGTTGTTGATTTGAAATTCGATTTAATACTCTTGTGTTGTAATTCATTCGATTATCTGCTGTCAGGTATGCATTCATGTTTATATAATGTTATACATGTACAATACGTTGTTGATAATTTCTTTTTGAAAATAAAGTTTGATTGCAAGTCCAGGGGTTCGTATGTGGCAAATTATCGCACTGAGATTTTATTCTCACACCCGTTGGGTTATCCTTTTCAGGTTCTGGTGCAGTAGGGAGCGGTGAGGCACGACAGTCTTAGGCCTCGGTATTTGTCCTTCTACCAGAGTTTCTATGATACCTGTTAGATTTTGGTTTTGTGGTTGTAATATGTTATCTACGTATATGTGCATATACGTAGTTTTTGTATGATGTGATGTATATTGGTGTCTTTTGAACTGAATCAGGTGTTATGTTTATATTTGTTTTCTCAGAATTGTGTTGAATTGTTTAATTGCTTGTTGAATGGGGTTATATATTTGGGATTTATGGGAATTGAGTAAATGAATCGTAATTGCCTTGTAGGCATACAGGAAACTGTATGTTTACGGCAGGGACCCTGTCACATTTTTGTACAGGTTGGCTACGGGGTGTGACAAGTCAGCCGAAGCTGACTTGGCCGTTACTTGTTTCAGCTGATAGGTCTAGCATATAGTTTTTTTTAGGTTGTCAGATCTCACAACATTCACTCTTGGTTAGTACCGATAATTGAGTTGTACTTTTGTTTATGTAGATGAAGCTTTTTTGGAAGTGGGATGCTTTCTTGGACCGGCACGCATGCAAAAATCATGGCTTCCTTGCGATTCGCTTGTCAGATAATTTTCCTTCACAACATATCCCCTCTATTTTTGTTGCACGGCTTATTTCCTCTCCTTGTTGTTGTTTCATGTACATAACCGGTAGAAGTCAGCCGAAGCTGACTTGGCCGTTACTTGTTTCGGCTATAGGTCTAGCATATAGTTTTTTTTAGGTTGTCAGATCTCACAACATTCACTCTTGGTTAGTACCGATAATTGAGTTGTACTTTTGTTGATGTAGATGAAGCTTTTCTGGAAGTGGGATGCTTTCTTGGACCGGCACGCATGCAAAAATCATGGCTTCCTTGCGATTCGCTTGTCAGATAAGTTTCCTTCACAACATATCCCCTCTATTTTTGTTGCACGGCTTATTTCTTCTCTCTGTTGCTATTTTGTGTACATGACCGGTAGAAGTCAGCCAAAGCTGACTTGGCCGTTAGTTGTTTGAGCTGATAGGTCTAGGTTATAGTTTTTTTTAGATGGTCAAATCTGACAACATTCACTCGTGGTTAGTACCGATAATTGAGTTGTACTTTTGTTTATGTAGATGGATCTTTTCTTGAAGTGGGATAATTTTTTGGACCGGCACGCATGCAACATCGATGGCTTCCTCGCGGTTTCATTTGTAAGATAAGTTTCCTTCACAATATATCCCTTCTATTTCGTGGTTGTTTTGTGTACATCACCGGTAGAAGTCAGCCAAAGCTGACTTGGCCATTAATTGTTTAAGCTGATAGGTATAGGTTATAGTTTTTTTTTAGGTGGTTATATCTTACAACATTCACTCTTGTTTAGTACCGATAATTGAGTTGTAATTTTGTTTATGTAGATGGAGCTTTTCTTGAAATGTGATGCTTTCTTGGACTGGTACGCATGCAACAAACATGGCTTCGATGCGGTTCGCTTGTAAGATATGTTTCACTCATAACATATCCCCCGTGCTTTTGTTGCACGGCTTTTTTCTTCTCCTTGTTGTTGTTTCATGTACATAACCGGTAGAAGTCAGCCGAAGCTGACTTGGCCATTATTTCAGCTGATAGGTCCAGGTTATAGTTTTTTTTAGGTGGTTAGATCTGACAACATTCACTCCTGGTTAATACCGATAATTGAGTTGTACTTTTGTTTATGTAGATGGAGCTTTTCTTGAAGTTGTATGCTTTTTTGGCCCAGCACGCATGCAAAAATCATGGCTTCCTTGCGGTTCGCTTGTCAGATAAGTTTCCTTCACAACATATCCCCTCTATTTTTGTTGCACGGCTTATTTCTTCTCTTTGTTGCTGTTTCGTGTACATAACCAGTAGAAGTCAGCCAAAGCTGACTTGGCCGTTAGTTGTTTGAGCTGATAGGTCTAGGTTATAGTTTTTTTTAGATGGTCAGATCGGACAACATTCACTCTTGGTTAGTACCGATAATTGAGTTGTATTTTTGTTTATTTAGATGGAGCTTTTCCTGAAGTGAGATACTTTTTTGGACCGGCACGTATGCAACATCCATGGTTTCCTCGCCGTTTCATTTGTAAGATAAGTTTCCTTCAGAAGATATCCCTTATATTTTGTGGTTGTTTCGTGTACATCACCGGTAGAAGTCAGCCAAAGCTGACATGGTCATTAATTGTTTGAGCTGATAGGTATAGGTTATAGTTTTTTTTAGGTGGTTATATCTTACAACATTCACTCTTGTTTAGTACCGATAATTGAGTTGTAATTTTGTTTATGTAGATGAAGCTTTTATTGAAATGAGATGCTTTTTTGGACTGGTACGCATGCAACAATCATGGCTTCGTTGCTGTTCGCTTGTAAGATAAGTTTCTTTCAGAAGATATCTCTTATATTTTGTGGTTGTTTCGTATACATCACCGGGAGAAGTCAGCCAAAGCTGACTTGGCCATTAATTGTTTGAGCTAATAGGTATAGGTTATAGTTTTTTTTAGGTGGTTATATCTTACAACGTTCACTCTTGTTTAGTACCGATAATTGAGTTGTAATTTTGTTTATGTAGATGGAGCTTTTCTTGAAATGTGATGCTTTCTTGAACTGGTACGCATGCAACAATCATGGCTTCGTTGCGGTTCGCTTGTAAGATAAGTTTCCCTCACAACATATCCCCCATACTTTTGTTGCACGGCTTATTTATTCTCCTTGTTGTTGTTTCATGTACATAACCGGTAGAAGTCAGCCGAAGCTGACTTGGCCGTTAATTGTTTAAGCTGATAGGTGTACCTTATAGTTTTTTTTAGGTGGTCAGATCTCACAACATTGAGTTGTACTTTTGGACTTTTGTTTATGTAGATGGAGCATTTCCTGAAGTGGGATGCTTTTTTGGACTGGCACGCTTGCAACAAACATGGCTTCCTTGCGTTTCGCTTCTAAGATAAGTTTCCCTCACAATATATCCCTTCTATTTTTGTTGCGCAGCTTATTTCTTCTCTTTGTTGCTGTTTCGTATACATAACTGGTAGAAGTCAACCAAAGCTGATTTGGCCGTTACTTGTTTGAGCTGATAGGTCTAGGTTATATTTTTTTTTAGGTGATCAGATCTGACAACATTCACTCTTGGTTAGTACCGATAATTGAGTTGTACTTTTTTTTATGTAGTTGGAGCTTTTTTTGAAGAGGGATGTTTTCTTGAACGGGCACGCTTGCAACAAACATGGCTTCCTTGCGGTTCGCTTGTAAGATAAGTTTTCTTCACTATATATCCCTTCTAATTTTGTTGCACGGCTTATTTCTTCTCTTTGTTGCTGTTTCGTGTACATAACCGGTAGAAGTCAGCCAAAGCTGGCTTGGCCGTTAGTTGTTTCAGCTGATAGGTCTAGGTTATAGTTTTTTTTAGGTGATCAGATCTGACAACATTCACTCTTGGTTAGTACCGATAATTGAGTTGTACTTTGTTTTATGTAGTTGGAGCTTTTTTTGAAGTGAGATGTTTTCTTAAACCGGTACGCTTGCAACAAACATGGCTTCCTTGCGGTTCGCTTGTAAGATAAGTTTTCTTCACAATATATCCCTTCTAATTTTGTTGCACGGCTTATTTCTTCTCTTTGTTGCTGTTTCGTGTACATAACCGGTAGAAGTCAGCCAAAGCTGACTTGGTCGTTAGTTCTTTCAACTGATAGGTCTAGGTTATAGTTTTTTTTTAGATGGTCAGATCTGACAACATTCACTGTTACTTAATACCGATAATTGAGTTGTACTTTTTTTTATGTAGATGGAGCTTTTCCTGAAGTGGGATACTTTTTTGGACTGACACGCAAGCAACATCCATGGCTTCCTCGTGGTTTCGTTTGTAAGATAAGTTAACTTCACAAGATATCGCTTCTATTTTGTGGTTCTTTCGTGTACACTACCGGTAGAAGTCTGCCAATGCTGACTTGGCCATTAATCGTTTGAGCTCATAGGTCTAGGTTATAGTTTTTTTTTTAGGTGGTTATATCTTACAACATTCACTCGTGTTTAATACCATTAATTGGGTTGTACTTTTGTTTATGTAGATGGAGTTTTTCTTGACGTGGGATGTTTTATTGAACCGGCACGCTTGCAACAAGCATGGTTTTGGTTCGCTTGTAAGATAAGTTTCCTTCACAATATATCCCTTCTATTTTGGTTGCGCAGCTTATTTCTTCTCTTTGTTGCTGTTTTGTGTACATAACCGGTAGAAGTCAGCGAAAGCTGACTTGGCCGTTAGTTGTTTGACCTGATTTGTCTAGGTTATAGTTTTTTTTTTTGGTGGTCATATCTAACAACATTCACTCTTGGTTAGTACCGATAATTGAGTTGTACTTTTGTTTATGTAGATGGATCTTTTCTTGAAGTGGGATGCTTTATTGAAACGGCACGTTTTCAACAAACATGCCTTTCGTGCGGTTCGCTTGTAAGATAAGTTTCCTTCACAATATATCCCTTCTAATTTTGTTGCACGGCTTATTTTTTTCCTTGTGGCTGTTTCGTGTACATAACCGGTAGAAGTTAGCGAAAGCTGACTTGGCCGTTAGTTGTTTGAGCTGATTGGTCTAGGTTATATATTTTTTTTGTTGTCAGATTTGACAACATTCAGTCTTAGTTAGTACCGATAATTGAGTTGTACTTTTGTTTATGTAGATGGAGCTTTTCTTGAAGTGGGATGCTTTTGTGAACCGGCACGCATGCAACAACCAAGGCTTCCCTGCGGTTCTCTTGTAAGAGAAGTTTTCTTCATAATATATCCCTTTTATTTTTGTTGCACGGCTTATTTCTTCTCTTTGTTGTTGATTCGTGTACATAACCGGTAGAGGTCAGCCAAAGCTGACTTAGCTGTTACTTGTTTGAGCTGATAGGTCTAGGTGATTTTTTTTTTTAGGTGGTCAGATCTGACAACATTCACTATTGGTTAGTACCAATAATTGAGTTGTACTTTTGTTTATGTAGATGGAGCTTTTATGGAATTGGGATGCTTTCTTGGACCGGCACCCATGCAACAACCTTGACTTTTTCGCGGTTTCGCTTGTAAGATAAGTTTCCCTCATAATATGTTCCTTCTATTTTGTGGTTGTTTCATTTACATAACCGGTAGAAGTCAGCCAAAGCTGACTTAGCCGTTACTTGTTTGAGCTGATAGGTTTAGGTGATAGTTTTTTTTTAGGTGGTCAGATCTGACAACATTCACTCCTGGTTAGTACCGATATTTCAGTTGTACTTTTGTTTATGTAGATGAAGCTCTTCTTGAAGTGAGATGCTTTCTAGGACTGGCACGCATGCAACAACCATGGCTTTCTCGCGGTTTCGTTTGTAAGATAAGTTTCCCTCATAATATGTCCCTTGTATTTTTGTTGCCCGGCTTATTTCTTTTCTTTGTTGCTGATTCGTGTACATAACCGGTAGAGGTCAGCCAAAGCTGACTTGGCCGTTAGTTGTTTGAGCTGATAGGTCTAGGTTATAGTTTTTTTTAGGTGGTCAGATTTAACAACATTCACTCTTGTTAGTACCGATAATTAAATTATAATTTTGTTTATATAGATGAAGCTTTTCTTAAAGTGGGATGCTTTATTGAACCGCACGCTTTCAACAAATATGCCTTTCGTGCGGTTCGCTTGTAAGATAAGTTTCCTTCACAATATACCCCTTCTAATTTTGTTGCACGGCTTATTTCTTGTCTTGGTGGCTGTTTCGTGTACATAACCGGTTGAAGTCAGCCAAAGCTGACTTGGCCGTTACTTGTTTCAGCTGATAGGTCTAGGTTATGGTTTTTTTTTAGGTGGTCAGATCTGACAATATTCACTCTTGTTTAGTACCGATAATTGAGTTGTACTTTTGTTTATGTAGATGGAGCTTTTCTTGAAATATGATACTTTCTCGGACCGGCACGCATGCAACATCCATGGCTTCTTTGTGGTTCGCTTGTAAGATAAGTTTTCTTCACAATATATCCCTTCTATTTTTGTTGAATGCCTTATTTCTTCTCCTTGTTGCTGTTTCGTGTACATAACCGGTAGAAGTCAGCCAAAGCTGACTTGGCCGTTACTTGTTTCAGCTGATAGGTCTAGGTTATAGTTTTTTTTAGGTGGTCAGATCTCACAACATTCACTCTTGGGATGCTTTATTGAAGTGGGATGCTTTATTGAACCGGCTTCTTTGCGGTTTTTTTCGTGTACATTCACTCTTGTTGTGGTCACATCTCACAACATTCACTCTTGGGATGCTTTGTACTTTTGTTTATATAGATAGAGTTTTTCTTGAAGTGGGATGCTTTATTGAACCGGCTTCCTTGCGGTTTGCTTATAAGATAAGTTTCCTTCACAATATATCCCTTCTATTTTTGTTGGGCAGCTTATTTCTTCTCTTCGTTGCCGTTTTGTGTACATAATCGGTAGAAGTCAGCTTTTAGCTGACTTGGCCATTACTTGTTTTAGCTGATAGGTCTAGCTTATAGTTTGTTTTTAGGTGGTCAGATCTGACAACATTCACTCTTTGTTAGTACCGATAATTGAGTTGTACTTTTGTTTATGTAGATGGAGCTCTTCTTGAAGTGGATTGCTTTCGTGAACCGGCACGCATGCAACAACCATGGCTTCCTTGCGGTTCTCTTGTAAGATAAGTTTCCTTCACAATATATCTCTTCTATTTTTGTTTCGCAGCTTATTTCTTCTCTTTGTTGCTGATTCGTGTACATCACCGGTAGAAGTCAGCCAAAGCTGACTTGGCCGTTAGTTGTTTGAGATGATAGGTCTAGGTTATAGTTTTTTTTACGTGGTCAGATCTAACAACATTCACTATTGGTTAGTACCGATAATTGAATTGTACTTTTGTTTATCTAGATGGAGCTTTTCTTGAAGTGGGATGCTTTATTGAACCGGCACGCTTTCAACAAACATGCCTTTCGTGCGGTTCGCTTGTAAGATAAGTTTCCTTCACAATATATCCCTTCTAATTTTGTTGCACAGCTTATTTCTTCTCTTTGTGGCTGTTTCGTGTACATAACCGGCAAAAGTCAGCCAAAGCTGACTTGGCCGTTACTTGTTTGAGCTGATAGGTCTAGGTTATAGTTTTTTTAGATGGTCAGATCTGACAACATTCACTCTTTTTTAGTACCGATAATTGAGTTGTACTTTTGTTTATGTAGATGGAGCTTTTATTGAATTGGGATAATTTCTTGGACCGGCACACATGCAACAACCATGGCTTCTTTGCGGTTCGCATGTAAGAGCAGTTTTCTTCACAATATATCCCTTCTATTTTTGTTGGATGGCTTATTTCTTCTCCTTGTTGCTGTTTCCTGTACATAACCGGTAGAAGTCAGCCAAAACTGACTTGGCCGTTACTTGTTTCAGTTGATAGGTCTAGGTTATAGTTTTTTTTAGGTGGTCAGATCTCACAACATTCACTCTTGGTTAGTACCGATAATTGATTTGTACTTTTGTGAATATAGATGGAGCTTTTCTTGAAGTGGTATGCTTTATTGAACCGGCTTCCTTGCGGTTTGCTTGTAAGATAAGTTTCCTTCACAATATATCCCTTCTATTTTTGTTGGGCAGCTTATTTCTTCTCTTTGTTGCTGTTATGTGTACATAACCAGTAGAAGTCAGCTTTTAGCTTACTTGACCGTTACTTGTTTGAGCTGATAGGTCTAGGTGATAGTTTTTTTTAGGTGGTCAGATCTGACAACATTCACTCTTGGTTAGTACCGATAATTGAGTTATACTTTTGTTTATATAGATGGAGCTTTTATTGAATTGGGATGCTTTCTTGGACCGGCACCCATGCAACAACCATGGTTTTCTCGTGGTTTCGCTTGTAAGATAAGTTTCCCTCATAATATGTCCCTTCTATTTTGTGGTTGTTTCGTGTACATAACCGGTAGAAGTCAGCCAAAGCTGATTTGGCCGTTAGTTGTTTGAGCTGATAGGTCTAGGTGATAGTTTTTTTTTTGGTGGTCAGATCTGACAACATTCACTCTTGGTTAGTACCGATAATTGAGTTGTACTTTTGTTTATGTAGATGGAGCTCTTTTTGAAGTGGGATGCTTTCTTGGACCGGCACGCATGCAACAACCATGGCTTTCTCGCGGTTTCGTTTGTAAGATAAGTTTCCCTCATAATATGTCCCTTCTATTTTTGTTGCACGGCTTATTTCTTCTCTTTGTTGCTGATTCGTGTACATAACCGATAGAAGTCAGCCAAATCTGACTTGGCCGTTAGTTGTTTGAGCTGTTAGGTCTAGGTTATAGTTTTTTTTTGGTGGTCAGATCTGACAACATTCACTCTTGGTTAGTACCGATAATTGAGTTGTACTTTTGTTTATGTAGATGGAGCTCTTCTTGAATTAGGATGCTTTTTTCGACCGGCACGCATGCAACAACCATGGCTTCCCTGCAGCTCTCTTGAGAAGTTTCCTTCATAATATATCCCTTCTATTTTGTGGTTGTTTCGTGTACATAGCCGGTAGAAGTCAGTTAAAGCTGACTTGGCCGTTACTTGTTTGAGTTGATAGGTCTAGGTTATAGTTTTCTTTTAGGTGGTCAGATCTGACAACGTTCACTTTTGGTTAGTATCGATAATTGAGTTGTACTTTTGTTTATGTAGATGGAGCTTTTCTTGAAGTATGATACTTTCTTGGATCGGCACGCATGCAACATCCATGGCTTCCTTGCGGATTCGCTTGTAAGATAAGTTTCCTTCACAAGATATCCCTTCTATTTTGTGGTTGTTTCGTGTACATAACCGGTAGAAGTCAGCCAAAGCTTACTTGGCTGTTAATTGTTTTAGGTAATAGGTCTAGGTTATAGTTTTTTTTTAGGTGGTCATAACTCACAACATTCATTCTTGCTTAGTACCGACAATTGAGCTGTACTTTTGTTTATGTAGATGGAGCTCTTCTTGAAATGTGATGCTTTCTTGGACCGACACGCATGCAACAACCATGGTTTTCTTGCGGTTCGCTTGTAAGATAAGTTTACTTCACAACATATCCCCTCTATTTTTGTTGCACTGCTTATTTCTTCTCCTTATTGCTGTTTCGTGTACATACCTGGTAGAAGTTAGCCAAAGCTGACTTGGCCGTTAGTTGTTTGAGATGATAGGTCTAGGTTATAGTTTTTTTAGGTGGTCAGATCTGACAACATTCACTCTTGGTTAGTACTGATAATTAAGTTGTACTTTTGTTTATGTAGATGGAGCTTTTCTTGAAGTCGGATGCTTTCGTGAACCGGCATGAATGCAACAACCATGGCTTCCTTGCGGTTCGCTTGTAAGATAAGTTTCCTTCACAATATATCACTTTTATATTTGTTGCACGGCTTATTTTTTCTCTTTGTTGTTGTTTCGTGTACATAACCGGTAGATGTCAGCCAAAGCTGACTTGGCCGTTAGTTGTTGAAGCTGATAGGTCTAGGTTATAGTTTTTTTGAGGTGGTCAGATCTGACAACATTCAATTTTGGTTAGTACCGATAATTGAGTTGTACTTTTGTTTATGTAGATGGAGCTTTTATTGAATTGGGATAATTTCTTGGACCGGCACACATGCAACAACCATGGCTTCCTCGCAGTTTCGCTTGTAAGATAAGTTTCCTTCACAAGATATCCCTTCTATTTTGTAGTTGTTTCGTGTACATAACCGGTAGAAGTTAGCCAAAGCTGACTTAGCCGTTACTTGTTTGAGCTGATAAGTCTAGGTTATAGTTTTTTTTTAGGTGGTCAGATCTCACAACATTCACTTTTGGTTAGTACCGATAATTGAGTTGTACTCTTGTTTATGTAGATGGAGTTTTTCTTGAAGTGGGATGCTTTTTTGGACCGGCACGCATGCAACAACATTGGCTTTCTTGCGGTTTCACTTGTAAAATAAGTTTCCTTTACAATATCTCTTCTTTTTTAGTTGCATGGCTTATTTCTTTTTCTTGTAGCTGTTTCGTGTACATAACCGGTAGAATTCAACCAAAGCTGACTTGGTCGTTAGTTGTTTGAGCTGATAGGTCTAGGTTATAGTTTTTTTTAGGTGGTCAGATCTCACAATATTCACTCTTGGTTAGTACTGATAATTGAGTTGTACTTTTGTTTATGTGGATGGAGTTTTTCTTGAAGTATGATGTTTTTTTGGAACGGCACGCATGCAACAACAATGGCTTCTTTGTGGTTTAGCTTGTAAGATAAGTTTCATTCACAATATATCACTTTTTTTTGTTGCACGGCTTATTTCTTCTCCTTGTAGCTGTTTCGTGTATATAACTAGTAGAAGTCAGTCAAAGCTGACTTAACCGTTACTTATTTGAGCTGATTTCTTCTCCTTGTAGTTGTTTCGTGTATATAACTGGTAGAAGTCAGCCAAAGCTGACTTAACCGTTACTTGTTTGAGCTGATAAGTCTATGTTATAGTTTTTTACGGTGGTCAGATCTACGACCTTCACTTTTGGGTAGTACCGATAATTGAGTTGTATTTTTGTTTATGTAGATGGTGCTTTTCTTTAAGTGAGATGATTTCTTGGAACGGCACGCATTCAACAACCATTACTTCTTTGCGGTTTTGCTTGTAAGATAAGTTTCCTTCAAAATATATCCTTTGTTTTTTTGTTGCACGGCTTATTTCTTCTTCTTGTGGCTGTTTCGCGTAAATAACCGGTAGAAGTCAGCCAAAGCTGACTTGGCCGTTACTTGTTTGAGCTAAGTAAAGAAATAAAAGAAATTATAGGGATAATTATATATATGGCTATATATGAAATAAGAGTAGGGCTACTAATAATTAAGGTTCGGCTCAAACTAGGCTCGGCTCAATGAGAGAAGCAAAATGATTTGGCTCTAACTCAGCTCAATTATGAAAGAAAAAGCTCGGCTCGGCTTAGATCATGTAAACACTTGGCTCAATTCGGCTCGACTCGCGAGCTCACGAGCCGGCTCATATTTTTACTTCTTTAAGAATTATGTATATATATGCATGGTGCTGATTATATAACAATGACATTTTGCTTTAGCATTTGTGTTGGGTACGAGTACTGTAATTGCTCCAATTATGTATATATACCCGTATATTATCTATAACATGATTCTCGGAAAGGTCATAATAAATGAATTTATAGTAACACCACGTCTTTACTATAAATTACTCACACTTTCCAATTGTATTCATATATAGATGCGAATTTTCTAGTAGAACTAGCCATTACAAAAAACTAAAACAACTTCTTTTCTTTTTTTTGAATAAACTGACAGATGTTGTCAGTTGATGTATTAAAATAAATCTCAGAGGGTACATCATAGTGTTACAAACTTACAATGCTCTTAATTACATCTTAACAACTCTACAATTCATATTAATCCAAATTCTCTCAGCTTTTCCTATGAGTCTCCCTTCCTTTGCTTCAGACCCGTTAACTCATCTCTGTGTTAGCAGTTTCTCTTCCAAACAAAAAAAAAACAACAAAAAAACAAAAAAAAATCAGAAATATATATTTACGTCAATTTCAGGTTTATTCGTGTTAAGAAAAGAAGACATCTAAATTGTATAATATACATACTATGTATATGCTCCTGTGTAGGGCTGGCAAAAAAAATTGTAGTTCGTGATTCGATTCGAGTTTGATTCGAGTTCAATTTGATTCGAAATGGGTTCGAATTGAAACAAACCAAATCAGGTTCGATTCGAAATTAATTCAAACCAAACTCAAACCTAGCCAGGTTCGATTGAAATGGGTTTTCGAACTTTTATGGTTCGAATCTCATAATAACATTGGCCGTTCATTTACCTGATGAAATTAAAACCCAAGATAAAGAGTCATAATTTAACTTAGTCGACACTCCATCGCTCTCAAATCTTAATAACCTAATTCTCTCTCCGCCTCTCTTTAACTCACTCTCCATCTCGCTCTAAAACCTTGTCGACGTTCTTAACGATTGACTGTCTCTCCTGTCATCACTTCTCTCTCCGGCCTAGATGGCTGTCTCTCATCTCTCTTTAGCCATCTCTCCCCTCACTCTTTGGCCGTCTCTCCTCCGCCTTCTCTACCTTTCGGATTCTCAATTCATTAGATGGTCCGATCGAGGGTTCGATCAAGTGAGCACTCAAGGTACGATTACTTATTTTACTGCATATTTCAGTTCTTGTACTTAATCATCTTTTTACGATTATTTGTTGTGATGTATTTTTTCATGAACAATTTTTCAACTTAAAAACACTCATTTCATATCGGTAAAAGGAAGCCTTGTGAATTTTGTCCCGCGAGAAGAAAGTAATGTATAAACTACCGGTATAACTAGGGCTGCTAAAAAATAATTTAGTTCGTAATTCAATTCAGGTTCGATTCGAAAAATATGTAGTTCGTAATTAATTCAATTCGAAATGGGTTCGATTCGAAACGAATCAAACCAGATTCGGTTCGAATCTTATTCAAACTAGACTCAAATCTAGGGTAAGTTAGATTTTGTTCGATTCGTTGCCACCCCTACTCTGTGCATTCGTAATTCGCGTAGAAATTTATGGAAAAAATTACTATTTCTTTTTACCATCTTTGCAAAAGATAACTATTCGACTATTCCTCAAAGATAAATTATTTAACCAATATTCTTTTTAATTTTCAAATTTATCAATTTCACAAATGTAGTTTGTGGGAGTATTTTGATATTTAATGCATGCATGAATTATAGAGAATGATTCGGCAGACTAATTAAACCTGTAGGATCAATTTGTTGATTTGCAAACCTGTTAAATTTAAAATTCTTAAAAAAAATTATTTGGTTTATAATTTTTTAGAACATAAAAAAAATAAAAAAACGATTAAGAAAGAGTTTCAAATAATTCAAAGTGCGTAGTAAAAGTGAACTGAAAGTAAATGCACAAGTTGTAGAAATTTTGAGTATCAGCAAAACTGTTGAATAAAATTCCTATAATAATTTTTTGCAGAGAATCTCAATTTTTTTTAGTTAAAACTCTTATCTTTCGTTTGTTCTTTTTTCAGACTTGAAACATGGTCCAATTT